>NNCF01126329.1:2037058-2088324 GCA_002313205.1 Laupala kohalensis | reverse complement strand
TATATATATATATATATATATATATATATATATATATATATATATATGTGTGTGTGTGTGTGTGTGTGTGTATATATAATAATAATAACAGTAATAATGATCATGCATTTCGATACGTCCTCTTTCCGCAATTAATAAATCATTCTTCAAAAACTAAATATAAGGATAAACAATATTCCTCTCAGTGTAATCACTTTAATATAGCAGCAAAATTAAAATGTATCAGAAAGAGTGCATACACATTTCTTTTCAACTCAACCTCTGATACACAGAGGTCAAACCCACGAACAAATGTTCACATGCAACTGTGATGAATACACTCACACTTACACTCGCACTCTCGCATCTGATCATTACATTTACATTCTCACATTAATGTATAACAAGCGCCACGTATCTGGTAAATCGTGTCATGAACGGGTTACTGAATAACGCAGCAATCTTACACTCTCGTCTCTCAAAGGTTGGTGTTCCGAGTGGCCGTACAATTGATTCACTCTAATTAATTCTCTCGGACCACAGCGTTCCGGATGCTGTAAGACCATAAACATGTGATAATCGTACGGTGCGCGTCGCATCTATTACAAGTCAGATATAGTGGGGTGTATATAACCTACGCGCCGGCTCAAATGCAGAATCAGGTTGAAAGGCAGACAAATTTTGATTCCAAGCGACATGAAAACAAAAAAGGATGGTACAATGGAGAGTAGTGATGTGATAATAACTCTGTGAAGTGTCGACAAATATGATGATGTTATTTTGTTAATATTTTCATTATTTAACTTGTTCGATTCTATTTCACTTGACTGGTCAACCCATATACAGCACTCATTGAGTGATGCTGATAATGACTGCGCTATAACTGAGAAAGCATTTTATTAGTAAATATCTTGACAACATTAAGTTTCCTTATAGTAAGAGAAAGAAATTTTTTTTAACTAACCGAGTTAACGCTTGTATGAAAAACGTAAACAAAGGATTTTGAGTATGTATAAAATATTTGTAAAACTTCTTCACATACGAGCAATCTTGTATTTAAAAGTTAAAAGTACGGATATTTACAACAGCTTAATCTGACAGGATTGCGTAAATGAGCAACTAATTATCAGGTATGTTACTTTTTGTGAATTAGTTAATCGAATGACTTTATTGAAATTTACGTTGTAACAACTTCAGGGAAACAGTTACTACCGTTTGAGATTTGTTTTTTAACTTGAAATGTTTTATTTATTTTGGTAATTTTGAAAAGATTCTGGTAATCCGTCTGGTTTAACTGGAAAAATAATTTCCAAAACCAAGAAACTATGAAAAGACGATTAAAAAAAGACTAGCCCTATTTTCTCTGTAACACTCAAATAGATGAAAGTTGCTGAAACTTCAGTTAGGCCATATTTCTATTCCAATGTTTCACCATTCTTCATTATATGAAACCTCACATCGATTTCTCAAAACTTCAACTTTAACAAGTACTTTTCCAGTATTACGTTGGTAAACAAATACGTGCATTGTTCTCCGTTAATTCAATAAATATGTAAATAATCATAGAGGAAAATAAGCTGTATCATCAGCTTCCATCATCAAATATGAAAATGAAGAAAAAAGTGACAAATGAAATGTCATAAATTATTTCTTTAGAAACACTTGAATAGTTGTTCAGAAATAAACTTCCATCCATCGCATTACCAAGTTAATGTAATACAGGTAATGGTATCTTACATTCTTCATATCTTGCTCTTGCACAAGACAATTTGCTCTTCTACTAATGCGAAGTGACACGATTAAAACAACATGAAAGGTGAACTTTCCCTTACCCAAACTTCACAACGACTCAACGTGAAAATACAAGATGGCGGAAGCTCCTCCAACGTGGCGTGACAACTGACAGGCAGTACACGAGCGCTCCTCGCGGCGCGTTGCGGCGCGACCTGTCGGGTCGTTGCGATCTATCGATCGTTATCGGGGCGAAGGTCTTGCGCGTCGTTCGACACGGTTATCGGAGCGTATCGAGAAGTGGAACGGCGCCTCCAGACATAGCCACGTGACGGCGGTCGGCCGCAGAGCCCAGCGCCTATCTATATTGTAGCACGTTCTCAAGGTATTCCAGGGAATCTTGTTGCACCATTATGAACTTTTATTGAACAAGCACTCTCATCTGGCTTTATGGTATTAATGAGTACTTAATATCTCACGCGTCCTTCAATTCTCAAGAATTTGTATTTTTCAAAAACAAAAACAAATGGTGTAGGACTTGAAAATCTTCGCAATCTTCCGAGTAAACATTACGTTAGCAGAATTTTCTCACATCAAACGTGAGTTTTCCCATTTCAAATTTTGCAATACCTTAGGGAAATTAATTAAAATTGATTTTAAATTTTACAGACATGCTCCTAACAAAGATTCATTCAATGAACTTGGTTCAGTATCAATAATTAATACACATTCTAGTTTACTTTATTTTTTCGTTTAAATATGGAAAGATAACTCTGCAATGGATTAGTTAGACATCACATATTTTATCGTACATGTCAACATTGCGGGTTGACTATTCTGCGATCGTTGCTAGAATTATTCACAAATATATGGTAGAGAGATAATTACACAGATTTCATTATTTTTAATTCATACAAATGTTACAGAAACGTGTTGGGTTTCAAAAATACGATTTTTTAATGAATTGATTTCGTCACATGAGCAAAATTGTCATATAAATAAGGAAAAATTATATATGACCTTACAGAATGATGATTTCGCGACTGGTAACATCATTTTCTGTATTTCTCATCAAAATTATGTTTATTCGATATCGAGTTGAGGATGTTGGCGAAAAAGACGAGACATTGAGCTGTGAATACAAAACAGAAAGAGTATGTTGCACGATCCCCAGCTCTAATAACTTAAACAATCATGAATTTCTTAGATAAGCTCCTCCATTAAAATGGTTTCTACGGAACTCACTTGTCTAGATATGAGGGATGAACAAATGAAGGCAATGATATGGTAGATTGGCCAAAGTGATTGACATTGAGCACCTGGGTCATTTAGAAACAGAAAGCGAGTTGAGCAGAGCACGTGGTTACTCCGCACGCTCTGCACTGTGCCTACAATGACAAGCGGAATGCTGAAATATTCATGCCGAAAGCGCTCGTCTTCGGAGCCACAGAAACAGCTCAGGTTCTGTGCGGGACATGTGACTTCTGCGCACCGAGACATGACAAGTTATGAGCCATTTCTCCCCACCCCTTCCTCCGCCAGGATAGAGTGACCTACACCTCGTACACGTACCACTTGGCAATATTGTATTTCACACTTTCTTTTCTATTTATTTCGAACACATTCATTATAATTCCACTTATACCATCGAACTTAACTACACTGGTGTAAAAACTGGCTAAATCGTATTGAGATTCGATGCTAAGTTGGCATGAAATGACAATATGAAATGTTTCTTTCAAATTTATATTTTTTACAGAAAAATAATGGGGAAAATACTACATAAATCTCGGTAACATATTCAAATAAAAATATTTCTATAAAATGTCGATGAAAACCGATGAAGCGCAATCTTACTAGTATTATTAGTACCCGCAAACCGTGACGTAACTAAAATTCCATCTGTTTGTCCTCACGTTTTTAACTAATGTGCATTGAAATTTTTATGAAATTTGTGTAGGATTCATTCTGTACACATTGAGAGAAATACAAGTTCCATATTCAAACCGTAATTTTAGCTGAAATGACAATGTTCTGTGTAAACATACCTATGATTTTCGTCTTGTACGTAGTCGCAAAAGCGTATGGGACAGCGCTCTCTCTCCCAACCACGTGAGGAGGCGTCAAGTTACGACAGAAGATACTCGCCATCAAGATCAACACAACACAATAAAACAAAGATAAAAGAAAATCTTTAACTGAAAGAATGGCAAAAAGTAGATCTGGAAGAAAACAATGCATCAACATGTAAAAGAGTAAAAACGACTGCATTGTATACGTAACGAAATCTCATTGATCATAAAATATGCTATTTATTACACCTATCGCTAAAAATGTACTACCAGTTACATTTTTATAGACCACAGGCGTAAAAATAAAAATAGAAAGAAATACACTATGTCCAGAAAATTTATGAAGTTTAGTTTAATAACCTACACGACTTTTATGTTTATAGTTAATTTATATTTGAATTAGGATACCATATTCCACAGCGTAAATGAACAGTCAAATTTCACGAAGGTCGTAAAATAAAACCTCAGAATGTTCAGCTCTTACACAACATAGGATCCAGTTTCATCCATAATTCAATTCGCTAATATTACAACCCACATTCATTAAAACCATTCGACGAGAAAAGCGTAACAAACATAAAACCCACCCGTGATAAAAATGGCTTTCTCTAAGTCAGAAATCCTTTAAAATATACTCTCAATTTTCTTCATTTCCACAAAACAACTAAAAAAAAAACACATCTCCGTTCTACTCCTCTCCCACTGAGACCACGAAAGAAGAAGAGTAGAAAATGGAAATATTTACATACTTTTTGTCCTGACTCTTTCCAGTCAACTTCTCCTGTTGTCTTTTCGCGGCTCCCCAATATATTTTTTGCACAAAAAAATTCTGTCACCCACATGCAACATGGATGTTTCTGAATAAAGCATGAGTTGCTATGAGGACGCAGGTTCTCGAGGACTCTTCCGCGGCTCCAGACGAAATCACACACGAACTGGTCGAGAGATGCGTGATGCCGGATCATTACAAGGAATCGCTGACGTATCGCGATGAATGAGGTGGTTTCCTAACGTTCGAACACTGCGGTTGGAAATTAAATAATCAATTGAACCGGGTGATTAAGCGCAACTGAGAGAGTTAATAGATACAGGGCTGTCCAAAGGTGTGTCCACACGGAAATGGCTTAGATTAAGTGAAACAAGCCGGGCGTCGCCAGGTTTTGGGGTAGCGAGGGGAAAGATCTTCACCTTTTGTTAAAAGATACTCCTTAATAAATCGGGGAAGTAAATTTACCGCTTCTTACAAAGAAGAAGTGATTTAAACTTTCAATAATTCTACCATTATCAGATACATTATCATCCAGAATATAATTTGTTGACTGAAGTAGATTTATTATTTTTGTTGGTCGTAATAAAGTAGAAAAATCATATCATATCTGCAGTAAATGCGTTGAAACGTGACACAAACCCCCATCAAGGGTTCTAGAGCTCGTTAAGTTCGCCAGGTATTTGTCAACAAGTGTGTATTGCAGATGGTAATTTACATAATGCTGAAGTAGGGGTGATATCACCTAATTTCAATAAGATAATACTAATTAATAATGCAATAATAGATTCGCACGTGAATTAATTGACTAGATGTATGATTTACACGAGAAAATTTTTAATGACATTAATTTTTTTGTTTCTGAGTATTCAGGGGGAGAGAGGGTCATCCCTCACCCTCCTTGGCTATGCTCATGCACGTATGTTATTTCGAAACGACTCATAACATTGCTCGAGTTTTGAGATTACGTACTAGCAGAGATGTTAGTTTCCTAATAATAAGTATCACGTTGCTGCTTCAGGTATCTGTGACAATGGGAGCAATGCTGGTGGTCACACAGAACACTAAACCATTGACATCCTACTCCCTCTCTCGTGGAACACGACCGCTCGCCTCACAGTCATAGGACGCGCGATACACTACTAGGAAATCGATAGATTTCTCTAGCGCATCTATTATTTTAACAGGATTATCATACTGACAGAAACGAGAAAATGCAGTCAATTGAATAAGTTGAGATTGTAGTGATAATGCCAATTATGGTCTCGAGTATTGTCGGGAGCTGACATGAAGGCGCGCGGCTACTGCTGGTAAAGTCTAGTTGCCGTACGAAAAGTTACCAAATACGGAAGAACTGCCAACCTACTCAACTGATTCCTCTAGTGTCGTACATTACTCGACTTAGTGATGTTTTCATCTTATACGTTGTATTCACTACTACCAAACTTGACAAAATACCTCTAGGAGAGCCTGTCTTTAAAATACTCGTTTCTATCCTTTTTAGAGTAACACAAAATTAACAGAAAATTCGTATTAATAAAATACATTGCATAAATAATCCAAGAAATCTTAATTTTTTTACCCTACTTTCAACAAAATTCATTTTACGGTAGTCTCTTTGTTGTTTCCACAGTGTTGGTACACCCGTGAGGTAGTGTTAGTGCTACCAAAAGATGATTATAGTATCAAACGACAATCACATGCAGTGCAAGTCTTAACTAGTGTGGGGGTGTTTGATCTAAAATATTGGTTTTGGCTCTTCTGAAACACCATTCCGCTATCTTTGTTCTTTTGGTGTCCAAACTCTCGATAACGTGAGTGTAGTGGAGGAAATTTCCCCATCCTTCCACAAGCAGAAACATATTATACTCCAAGTCATGTAACTATACTCGGGGAAAATGTAACCTAACAAGAGAAAAAAAAACATGAACAGAAATTTTAAGCTTTCGTCCAGCAGGACGAGTAGATCAATATATCCTATATGAATCAATATGTCAATATATGAATCCTGATTATAAATTAAACGCTGCTGCTGAGTATAAATTATACGATACACTTGTTCTTCAAAAAAAGAACCCCTCCTCCGTAGTGTCGAAGTAAAAAGATCCAACTTTTATAAAAATCCCTAATTGGTCTCAGGATTCAGATACATGTACTGCGCGACAGAGAAATAAACTACACAGAGACTGTACAGAGAAATAAAAAAAAGTGTTTCCAGATTAATAGGTAGCATAAAGTTACTTTTAATCGTCAGTTTCATCCTAATAGAAATTTTAAAATAAAATAACCAATTGAATGCACAGGCCAATAATATCCTAATGAATAATTTTTCTATTATCTGAAAGATTATTCCTAGTATTTCACTAACTAAATACATATATTTTACCTCTTACGGTAATTATGTATAACAAAGGATGTTACGAACCAAACGTTCGTAAAGTGTTCATTTCTAGATTCTCATTCAACACGTACTCTATATTTATTTGTGCTCCATGAGAATCGCAATATTTATTTATTCCATGTGTATAATTCTTCTATGTTCACATAGATGCTCTTTGGTAGTTATGAACTCCATGTCTATTTCAAGTTCCATGCACGTTGTTTGGATTTACGCATTCAACGTGCAAGTTCTTTGCGCTCGCAAGTAGCTATGTTCTCCGCAAGTTCCATGCACCTTGTATCGCATTAAACGTGCATGTTCCTTGCATCCGGTGGAAGCTACAATCTCTATGTCAACTTCAAGTTCCATGACTTTCGAATATTGAGCGTACCCACTATGTACGTTCCGTGCACCGGCTATATAACGAGCACTGCTCAAGCCACATTATCCAGTATAGATCCAGTACGCCGTATCCAGTCGCCGCGTCGTGCGATATCCAGTCGGCTGACATAGATTTACTATGCTCAACCCACTCTCGACACAGTCTTCGGGCCACCATTCGCCTTCGGGCCACCATTCGCCTTCGGGCCACCATTCGCCTTCGGGCCACCATTTGCCTTCGGGCAAAACTATTCTTATCCAGTGCGCATTATCCAGTATAGATCCAGTAACCATGCGCCGCGTTGTACGGCGCTATCCAGACCCACACATCGGCGTGCGACACGGCTAGTATGTGCCGCGTTGTATCGTTCCACGACTCAGTACTCTGCAAGTTCTACTTCGGGGATCACCACGTGATGATACTCTGGGGACACGTCTAGTCGCCATGTTGTGCGACGTCTAGACATTTCGCTGCGTATAATGTTTTATACTCATCAGTCAACTTATTAATGTGTTCATTATGAACTTTTTGAAAATTGATTTCCTATGAGATATCACTCAACTGCTGTAACATCCAAAATATGGTGCAGCACTCGCAGCAAAGCAACATTGAACATATTCGTTTATAATATTCTCTAGTTTCAGCCACTTGCTTATCNTCGCAGCAAAGCAACATTGAACATATTCGTTCATAATATTCTCTAGTTTCAGCCACTTGCTTATCAGCCACAAGGCCGAACTGGAGAAAACTCAACCACTCCGACAGAAGACCTGAGCCAAGACTTCTGAAGGCAGCCGGAGCAAGATTACTACAAGGAAGCTATTCCAACAAATGAGTTATTATTCCTCGTAAGGGAGGACCACATCGAGAACTTGTTCCGATATATTTAAAATCCTGCATTTTTTCCATGGTTTTTAATAACCTATTTCAATTAAACAGCAGGTAACTTTATAAATGTATCTTTCGTAGATGACGGGGGGATGTTCTCAAAAACTTGAGTTCAATGGGCTTTTTGTTTTTGTGCAGAGCAGCCACAATCGCACTTCACTCTTGTCTACTATCATATCGTAATTCTGTTTAAATTGGGAAAAGGGGTATTGAAGGGGATATTACATAAACAATTGTTTATGTTCAAATATATTCAAACTCTGTAGAAAAAGTTGTTCTCAGTGTTAGTTGCTCACAACAACTAACTTCAATTTTGCCAATCCAGGATCAATCTTGTAATTCTGCTTTTGTAAATTTAGGAAAGTATATGTATATATGTTGTTCAATTGTAATAAATGTGCGTTTGTGAATCTGAAACGTGTTTTACAAAGAATCATACTTCATCCTTAATCTTCATGCTCGTTGAAACAGACGAGTCCCCCCTATATTCCTTCTGTGTTTACGACGAATGGTCATTCGTTAGTAAAAAAAGGAAATAAAATGACGATTGGATCAAAATTTCACCTCACAATTATTTTGTCCTACGTACCAGATGCTTTACTTCACATAGATTTTCTTTTACAGTTCGCGAAGGTAACACAGCCGTATGGAAACAAACTATACACTACCACCACTATGTTTTGGAACATAATGAACATAATAATGTTTTACAACTTTGACTTCTCGCTAACTTACAAGTTATTCCGTATCTCTTTTGATCCCTCGATGTAGATACTGAACTAAACATTACAGAAGTACATCATAACGCAATACTATAGTAAGCACGTAGAATGTATGTAGTAATCGCTTTGAAGAATGCTATTTTATTATTAAAAAAGTCTTTAATGGAAGACTCCTATTACCTTAGCAGCCGCCATCCTTGAATATGAGTCTCGCGTCTTGACTTCTGTATTGAGGTTCTGCCGTGCGAGACAGAATCCATGACACGAACACCTGTTCGAACCGCATGTCTGTATTCTCAAAGAAAAAGAAAACGAGTGTTCTTCTGGACACAAGCGAACGGAGTGTAAGCAGAGAAATGAATGCTAACAAAACAATTACTCAAATGGCGAGAGTCGGTCCGCTCCACCGACCTCCATTGCTCCGCGATCGAAGCGCTACTAGGAAAAAACGCCGGAACTAATAGCGCAGAGACTATGTTGGAACCGCAGGAATCCGAAGCGAAAAACAATTGTCCGAAGATCATTTCACACATGTCAGAGAGAAGTCTCTTGTTTATACTTCTGCTTATAATACCTTTCATTTAAAGTGTAAATAAGCTTAAAAGTAATTGTCACCTTGCAAATTCAATTCTCTGAGCATTAAGACAACGCTATTGTAGTATTAAGAGGATCTTTGGGATGAATAAAATATTATTTCATTTCCGAGTAAGAAGGCTTCAGCATTTTTTTCTTGTTAGGATATATTAACAATATGAATCTGTCAAGATAATAGATAATTTGCTTATTTACAACGCGTGGAGAAACTATTCAAGACAATGAATTAAATTTATTGTCTGGGTCTACTCCTGTCAAAATACAAGAACAAAGCTGATAACACTTCCAATATAATCTCTTTGAGCTAAGTGACGTAAAATCTACTAAAGAATGGGATGGGCGGTTTAGACAAATCAAAGTCGTAAATTACTAAAATGGATCGTATTTAATTTTCATCCCGCGAAGTCCGGTCACCCAGATTTTACATTATCAAACAAGTAATCTGATACCTAAACAACTGCAGAGTAAACAGAGCAATAATTTACTGAGTGTCGGGGTTTCATGTTCTACGCACAGATGAGATTACTCGTCTCGGGAGGATAACCAAGCAGGTTTCTCATGGACATTGTTTTTTTTGAAGGTTGGCAATTCTTTCATTTCTGCGCGCTGAACACGTACCTCTATGAACGAGAATTTTTTGAAAATATGAATTCAATGAACTTATTTTAAACCTTTGGGTTTTAGACCAAAAGCTTACACATTTCCAGCGATAAAGAGATCATCATAACTAAATATGAAAAATGTATTAAAAAATAACGTATAATATAATATTGAGAGGATAATGTAATATAAAAGAAAAGTTATTTACGTGTTACATCGTTTATTTAAACCTAAGTTACATTGGGATTCAAGTTACATAAGAGGTGACGCCGTGTGGAAATATTAAAAGCTAACGTTTCGACCATCATGTTGTGTTCTTCTTCGGAGCAATGCTGAAGACCACAACACGATGGACAAAACGTTAGCTTATATTATTTCTACGTAGAGCCCCCTGGACAGCTTGAATCCCATCGACTTCTACCGCGCAAGCCTTCGTAATTGTCTTAGAAAGGCACAATTTCTTAACTTTCAGAAAACTATTTTAAAGGTTTTATATATTATTTTTAGATATTATCGTGTGTTATAGGTTTCGTAAACTTTACAACAATTCATATTACTCGGTTGAAATTGAAACTGGAAGTCCAAATTGTTGAGTGACATTGCCGCCAAGGTGTGATGCAGTTTCAGCCGTCGGCATGAAGCGAGCTCAAAGGGGTAACTGTAAACCATAGGGATTTCGAGCGCTCGGTCTTCGCCTCCAAACACGGATTCCACATTTAGAAGAAGAGTGGTCCAAAGGCGGTGAATCTTAGGGTCGTTGATGGGGTTAGCGATGTGGAGAAAGTAGACGAAAGAGGATCCACCTAAAAAATGGTGGTCCGCAAGATGAGGTCGCTTATGGCGCTTGTAAACACTAGAAATAGGGATGAAGAAGGTGTGAGAGTGGATGAGTGTGGAAAAGACTGCTTTCATGAATGGTGGCTTGACAATTCTTCGCATGTATCATAACAATGGTAAAAGTGAAAGAGTTTTCGTTGGTGTATATCCTCATGCAATAGTACATATAAAAAACATTAAATTAATTCAGTGCGTGACTTCCAAGAGAAACTGTATCTAGGTTTCTCGATGTAATACAACGATTTGTAATTAACGCACATGATGCAACGAAAGCTCACGAACACACATTAAATTAAGTTCTTACATTTAAATACTAACGATAGAAAAATCAATTAAATAATTAAATAATGAAATTCGTGTGAAATCGAGTGAAACTATATAAAATAATATTTGGCTATTGCAATGAGTGTTTGGTTTTTACAATCATATTAAAGAAATAATAAATGATTATAGCAGTAGTAACATAAAATAATTATGACTTACAAAAATTCTGAGACATAAAACATTTCTAAGTATTTTCAGAATATGACTCGAATGAAATTATGTTATTCGAATTATAAATCCATAAAAGTGTGCAGTGGGCGAGTGTTAAACTTATTCAATGATTCACCGAGTACCTTCCATTCATGGACGTTTCAACTGTCAACTGCATTGGAACTTCCGCATTCAGATCAAACATACACTTGGTCAGGGTAAGCTTTCCCTGTCAGGTCCAACACACGTTTCAGCTTAAGCTAAAAGATACACGAGAAAAGTATTCTCTGGATACTTAGTTCCTAATACTGTTAACACAACTTTCCCGAGAGCTGGTGAATACGAAATAAGGTTAATTTGGAAACACTGATAATGTTGATCGTCGAAACAAGTTAGGTTGGTGTAAGTGTGCCACCTTAATTACGTGTTGATACTTGGTTTCGTTGCCGAGTTATCGTCAGAATCATATCTATTATACACACTCAGACACTTAATACGTGGTATTATCTTCAAACTCAAAAGATATTTGAAGGGAAGTACTCATTAAGATCTAAAATAAAAAAGACAATTTTTAGACATCATGAGAAGCATTGAAAGAAAATATTGACCATTGGTAAAATTTTATACTGTTGAAAATTTAGAACACGAAATTTTTCCTTTGATCTCAACCATATTTGTATGACATTTTCTAAAGATTCAATTGAAATTTTCACAATTATGTGAAAATAAAAGCCAACATCCAATTTCACGAGAACAGCTCAAACCAATAACCCTTGATCTCATCCATTGAACCGAAAATTAAATCCCATGTGAGGATCATGAAACTTGCGTCAGCAATACGACGTTCTATGTCTGCCACTCAAAAGCTAATACCATCCACCAAGGAATAAAGAGAAGGAGAGGGAACAAACGCAGTAAAATTTAACATCTGTTACTGTCGGCTATAAACTCCGCGAACCGCAGTAGCAGCAAGTACGACGTTCTGGCGTTGTTCTTAAGACAGGCAGCAAAGCAGTAAGTGAGCAGCGTGAAGCCTCGTTGAACAATAGATGAATGAGCGTGTCCGAGCGCTGTGTCTTTCTCTTTTTTCTCCATCACCAACTACATAAGAGAAGAGCGGAGTTTATTTTTTGGCGTGCTTCGAACATTTTATACTATGCGAACCATAAATCATAAAAAAATAAACTTAAAAAAAAACAAGATTTAATATGATTTGATAATTAACAATTTTCCATTATTCGTAAATTTTTCACATATTACCAAATATTTTCAATATTTCACAATCATGAGGTATGAATGAAAATTAATTACGTCAAGTATATAACATTTGTAACAGTTTTTTCTGCACAGTAATGTTTTCTTTATTTCTATAAATAATAATGCACGGAGTCCTAACAAATTCTCTTCCAGATAAAATGTATATATTTCATTAACTCGAGATTGTTCTTCTAATTTTATTCTACCTGTTCGTCCTAGTATTCTAGAAAAACTCTCGTAAGCACAAGAAATTAAATCGTAGCTTTACAACGAAATCAAATATTGACGCAATGAAAAAAGTAATTATTCACACACATAACTTTTCATGAACATTTCACAGTACACACAGCAACACCAACCCGAGCCATTTTGCGAATACGAACAGCGTTTCCCTCGAAATTGCTGTAGGTATGAGTCCGGACATGATTACGGTTCGCTGTTACGATCTATACGATACTTTACCCAACGGGGAGACTTGTGAACCAATCACGAATACCTATCACTCGACTGTTTCAGAACGTGTATTCAGAACGCGGAGGTGATGAAGAGGGTATAAATGGCTGCACTGACGATAATCTATTAGAGGATAAATGGAGAGTTCGAAGAAAAATAGAGAGGGGATTTCTCCTCTTCTCTTTCCCCCTCCAACTTCCACGTCTTATGTTTATTTCCAAGCATGGAGAAACAATTTCACCTCTCCTGATTGTCAAAATTAAGTATTAATTTCAACTAATGTCATAATGTTTTATGGAATATATGTACATCATTATAATATGGCACTCCATAATTTTTTATTTTAAGAAAAATAAATAAAACAAGTTTAAATTACAAAACCTATGAAGTCCTTTTAAATGCCCCCTCCCTAATATAATTACATTTTCTTGACAGCTGTATGAAGTAATACCATACGGAAATATGAAACGACAAGCTTGAAATGTTTTTCCGCCTTATACATTTCCATTCATTTAAGCACTGCGTAAATAAAGACTTACTACACCGTTTCAATGCTTAACACTTCACCAATATACTCCATTTCATTTCATGAATAGCATTTAATACCTTTTTATCTGAAACACAAATCTTTCAATATAAAGGAAAGCATAAATTATTATCTTTGAATATTTTAAATTTACATTATTTTTTCAATTGATTTTCGTATCAAAATCAATAGCAAACGTAACATATTAAATAGGTCTATACCATTAAGTTATCATAAAATTATAACATAAACCTTTTGCAAACTTCATGATTCTCATGAGAACCGATAGTGAAGCCCCAGTCCGGGCGTGTCTGCATACTCCGATTCAATCCTGCTACCATGCAGAAATGAGCTACCAAAGTGGGCGTGAATTCGAATCCCGACACTGGATTTGCGTCACAATCTACGCCACCGTTTCTGCGTGGGTCATTACAATGGCTCGTCGCGACAGACAATGGGCAATACACGCCACCTGACAAGTAACTATTTCAGTGAGATGGTGTCTTTGTGTTTGCCATATCGAGACGATCAAGACCTTTATTAATGCTGTTAAGTTGAGAAATATGGTAGAGCACGCTCGTATTGCGCAATTCACCAAATTTACAGGACTCGTGACCTTCGTCCAAAACCTTTTCACACAGAACATTGTAAAACTCCAAACAGCATCTAGAGCTTTATGATGGATTTCACAAAATGTATCTATAAGGGAACAATATAATACTGGGTGAAGAAGAATGCTCAAAAAGTAAACATTTAAATGATGTTTGAAGTCATTAATAATGAAAGGATTATATACCAAAAAATGAACTGTGATACTCCAACTAATAGAACTGTTTTTTTATATATAGCAACGCTCCGAACATATTTAATCATAATTATTTGGACGAGCAGTATAAAAAAATGTATTTTTCTCTTCTGATTCTATCAAACGTCACAAAGAATTAGGGCATCGATAAAGCAACAATCATTTCACTCAGGATAACCCGCGATATGGATAAGGAATGAAAAGCATGTCATTCAATTTTGTGAGGTAAAGCAGTTTGGAAATACGAGACACATACCTGATAATTATGACGGTGAAGATCCCCATTGACGTAGACAAGGAATGAGCTAGGGCCACATGCTTTTATGACGTGTTTATGATGAGCAGCTATGTTTATAGCATGAGCTACCATCACACTGCGATGGTGCTGTTACGTCCGGCAGTGATACGACGATAATGGTTTTCGGCGACGTAAAGGCAACATGTGTCAGGTGCTTCATAGAAGATTAGTAACATATAACGATCTAAATACCTGCACCGACAGGTGACAATAAATGCTTGGGATGACGCGCTCGTAGACAGCGCAGTGATTTATTTATCAAAGCTGTTTGTCGGACTAGCTGCTTTCGAGGACGAAATAAATAAACAGATTGACTACGTCATGAAAGATATGGCTACAATAATGTTAAAAGGTCATATCATGTCCATTTAATTTACAACATATAAAATTGAAATTTATTAACCCATCTACCTTTAGAATTTTTGTTTCAAATGAATGGATATATCGTGATACACGAAAACCAAATTTTGAAAATTGTCTGGATTATAATATATTATAAGCTAGAAAACATTTACTAGTAGATTCGCTGGTTAAGATTAAATATCTCACATTTATCTAATTTTTGAAGAAGAAAAATATTGCAAGAATTCGGAACGAAAATGAAACGTTGTTTCACGATTCTATAAAAATTCCCGGCTATACTCTAGATTTGATGTTTCGGATGAGAAAACATGTCTAGGGACTCTTAACCATTTAAGTAATATCTAAGAGATGCAGGGTGGCTCAAGAACGCCATGGCGGCACATTTTTTTCATTTTCAAGCTAATATCAACAATTATATTCAACTGTCATCCCCCTTTGACTATATCATACCCAGAATATGACTATAAGGTGACATAGCGAAAAATGTCATATCACTAGAATTTAATAGACCAAAATTTTGCCTAAAATTTACTGTTTTAAACATTTATGAATGTATAAAATGTATGTGTGAATCACCTTTACTTGCTAAAAACTTTTATTACAAATCGATGATTCATAAAGAATAATTAGACTTACGAGTATATTGCTCTTGTGAACTTTATATAAGAAAATATATAGTATTTCTCCGTCATACATTCGTAAGTCTTTAATTATTTACTTAATTTGTAATGGACTTTAATTGTGGTAGAGCTCATTGAAAATATTTAAAAATAATAAAATAAAATATAAATAATATTTTATTCCAAATATGGAGTCGGAAACGAGGACCACACTGAGTCGTCTTGCATAGAATACGACATAAGCTCTGTTCTTGACCCTCACATTGTGTTATCTTCCTCAAAGAGACAGATTGAGGGACGGGCAGTGTACGATCAAACATCCATTAGCTCTCGTCATTATCTTGCAACTGTTCGTTACTCGACCGATGTCCGTAATCCAAAGCCGCACTCCTCTGTGTCCTCTGAATTTATAAGTGATTGCTCGATTCATCTCTTGGGCTTCCTCCGGGACTACGATGCGTCCCAGAATGAACACAGTTCAGAAAAGACTATGACTTCCAGGCATCAAACTCATCCCGGCGCGGGTTTCTCTCCCGTTTTCTTTCGGGAGCAGGTGGTTTTGTATAAAGCTGGGAATGTCATTAATACTTTCGTTACTATTAATTTCGAATTATTACTGCATTTAATGTCTACAATTTTTTTGAAACAATAAATGGATAAGAGGGCGTTCCTGTTAAAAAATGTTTATAAATATTAAATCTGTCGCTACCCTTAGACCCTTGATCGAAATTGATAGGATGGTCCCTTCCTTGCGTCCGGATAGAATATCAGATTATTGCCTTCCCCGCGGCCATACACAGTTTGCAAATTTTTTGACAATATAGTTTATTTATTTAAAAAACTAGCATTTCTTTACAGAAATAGTTGAATATGTTCGAATAATTCACACACGCAGTTAAAAAATAAAATATGTCACGAGAGGGTAATGTATCAAGTTGTTGTTTTTAAACAAATGTTATATCTATCGAAATCCATGATTATGACAGTAAATATACACAAAAGAAAACAAAAGACATGAATATCAAGAGAATTCATTTATTGTCTTTGATAAAAAAGGCTTGTTCGGATAATGTCAATGTTTTTAAAACCAGTGGATCACATTATGTTCCATCTCATTTCATTAACTTATTTGCATAAGTAATATTTAAAATTTATTCCTACTTAGTAACTGTTTGGCCAGAAAGATAATAACCACGACAGATAAATTTAAACAACTCTCAGACTCAATAAAACTTAATGTATTATTTTTTATTTACCAAAGATTGCGAAAAAAAAATGTAGGTTCAATTATTCTTAGGGTAATGGTTTCAACGTAGTTAAACAGTAACAGGCCTCATAAACAAATACATTAATTAGAAACCTTACTCATCTACAACATCTTTAATTAATTAGAAGTGTTTTGACCATTCGGGATATTGCCTAAATGTGAAATATTACTACAAGTAAATAATTCCTACATTGCGTCGCAAGACATATTTTCATAAATTAGAATCCTTCGCTTCGAATTTCCATCGTTTCGTCAAGGATGTGGGTAAAGAGGGACACGGAGTCAGGATGCCAAAGGACACGTCCATTCATTATCGTTCTTCACTGAGAACACGCTTCGGGTTCCATTACATCCCGTGTCCCAGAAAAGATCCTTCGTCGCCGCCGTGAGAAACTAAACTGGACAGAAATAAGGAAATGCCTACCTCCAGGTGCCTTTTAGAATCACTCTAAACCACCATCGAAGGAACTATAACAAATGGACTTCCCGTCTCTAGGTCAGCAGCGTCTTCCAGGGGAATATTTCCTGTGTGTCTTGGGTAGCCGGGATTGCTCATAGTAAAACGGAAATCTGAATACTTTAGGAATAACCGAGTGCCAACTAGGTGGCTCTGTTAGAGATGTAGATCACTCCTTAAGCATGAAGTACTGACTCTGAATCCTGTTGCGGAACAAAGAATACTTTTATTATATACAGAGAGATAGAAAAAAAAATGTTATGAAAAGTTGAGAAATACGTGTCAGACAAATACAGTCGAGTTGTTAGAGTGAAACAAGTATTTCGTTTTACAACACATGTCTTCTGGGATTGTTCATCTGACCTTAATGAAGAACGTAGCTTCTGACTAATTTTTCGTCACTACCATTACATTGTTTGAACATATTGTAATTTTCCGTTACTTTATCAATTATCAGTGTAAAATAAAGAATTCGAGCTATCGGTCTGATTGATGTAATAATTGATTGGGAAAATATAAACTACCGTAAGAAAAATAATGTAAAAATGTTACAAAATTGAGATGTATCTTGAAAAATAATGTTTCATACGAAAAATATTTAATTGGAAAGACTCTGACAGGACTCAGAATAAGATATAAAAAACTTTAAAGTATGACGGAGAAGAAAATGTAATGAATATGGAATAAATATTAACGATATACTCATTCAAAGTTACAAAAGATAAAGCACGATAAAATGAGAGCGAGTTAAAAGTGATCAAGAAACAAGTAGAAGAAGAAGAAGAAGAAGAAGGCATCATCAACCATACACCCTATTCCACCACCACCCGCATCGCCCACTTGAGGCATCTCTGGCTCACGTTCGATGGCTATCAGTGGTACATGCGTTGCCCACCGTTCTGGGTGGTCGCACTGTTCCACCCTTGAGATCTCCCTTCATGTCAACGCATCCACAAGCAGTTGTTCTCGTCATCATTCCTGCCCACCCGCCGATCTTGTTAAAAGCGAATTCCTTGCACTTCAACTACGATGCTTTTATTCATTTAGAGAAAAAAACTTCTTTGTATTTTCACTCATGTACAGTATTTTGTTTCATATTTCTACTACAATAATTTTTTTCGTTTTCTGTAGATATATATGACAAGTAGATAATTATTTTCATTCCTAAATTAGAGGGCGAATGCCATGGTTTCTCTTTGGGATGTAGGAATATTAAATCCGCCACTGACTTAGGGCGCGTATCGGAAATGATGGGATTGTCCCTTACTCGTTTCCGGATAGTAAATTAGTTTATTGTCGTCCACGTGGTCCCAAGCAACACGTAACTGTTTTTTTTTCAATTAATTTAATAAAACAGGTCATTAATAATAACAACTATTTACGTACACTCTCATAGTTAATTTTGAAACATACAGCATTCTCTACACATACTAGTTTGATTACCTAATCTAAGGGCAACAACTCGCTAGTCTTAATACTGAATGAACATGTGGAGGAATCACTAAATTCTTTGCAATAAATCCCAGTTGGAGACAAGAAATAGACATTTACACCGCATGGAATGCCCTCCGACGTCAATTCAATTTAATTGTCAATTTTAGTGTTGATATATGCAACAATTAAAACCAAAAGGCTTTAGCACATAATACGTATAAACACTCCAATTCATGTTTACGTTTTGCTAAAGAAATAAAGATCATTTTCTAAATTTCTTTTTCCAATGATCGCTTTACTCTACGCACCAAAATACTGACCATTTGATTGACCTTATCTACTTCGCTCTCCAACTTAAACACCCATTCCTACAAAGTCCCTTCTGATAATTCTGTTTTCTGACATATACACAAAAGTGTTGTCTTTCGTCCTCATAAGTTCGTTCCTCTGAAAGCAATGAATAGAACTGAATGCCTTGGAATAGCTTCCACCACGGGTTCAACCGAAGGGGAGGCACCTATCATGCACCACTGACATTACGTTGGCCACGCAGAGAATCCATAATTATAACCCGTTTCAAGCAATAAAGAAAATAACAGGGAAGGAAATTAAACTTTGTTTTACGAGACAGAAACGAGATACGCGTACATTTTATTGGTTTGTAAGGTATTATGTTAATGTTTGTATGAGTCCTTAATTAAAATTCGTTGGTTCAAGAAAAGCAATCCTTTGAAAGGATATACAAATTCAGAAATTAATATCATAATAGTCAAAATTGTATAGGAATAGTGATTTATAGTAATCAATAAAAATATCCTGAATCCAATTATGTTCCACGTGGTTGTATGTGAATCATGTTTTGTAAAAAACATCCTCCACTCCGAAAAAGACATCAGTTCAATTTTTACATATTAGTAATCTGAATTTTTATCTCTAATCGCTCACCTAAATTGATGTTCTTTTAACAAACTTCGATTTATTTATATTGCAAGATTTGTGGACTTGTAATCTTCATATTATTCCAAAATTTATCTTAGCAAAAATATTCACTTACCACAAATCTGTTGAACTCTTATTGGTTCCTTTATAACTCGATGATTTACCTAAGAAACACTCACCTAGAAAAAAAAAGAAAATGTATATTACAATACAGTATAGTGTGAATATTTTTTATCCATAAAAAGTAAAGACCCAATTATTCATTATCCTTAATTAAAACTATTCCCTTACACTAATTCATTAAAACCTGTTATTTCCATTAGAAATCACCGAAACATGTAAAGATAATACATTTCATATAAATCCCTCAACAAAATGAGTCATTCCAGACTTTTATCCGAGAACGCACACTGTAAACCTGGACACGGATGTGCCTTGTCGTATAATCCATTCAAAGTTACTACAGAAACCACTCATCCCACAGTTGTCAGCAATGTCCTTACTTGTCCTTACTAATGGAACTATCTTCACTGTCCATTTTGTTCAACGCAGGGAAGATTAACTTTCATCCTAATGGCAACAGCTTCAGCAGCTAATCGGTGAGACCCTCATGAGATCATCTGTTTATTAAGGCCAAAGTTTATTTTTTCTCTATAAAAGAAAAGGAATGTTGAATATGCAGTGACCTTAAATTTAAAAGTTTGAATAAACATATATTTTTATTAAAAAATGTATAATACATATTTTTATACAAAAATATATTTTTTAATAAAAATATATTCCTCAAATATAAATTATTTTTTTTTCGAAGGAAAATAGTAAAGCATTATTGATATTTCAGTACAGAAAAAAAATTATTTATCGTGCCGGAAAATTTAAAGGGATACTTCGTCAATGGACAGGACTGAATTGAAACGGAACAGACAATAAATTATAAACAATAAACAATTAATTTTATTTAGACATATCAATTGGTACAAAATGTTACATATTATATACTTTTCAACAGTGTATGGATATTTCCCACTTTCCTTTTTAATTTCTCCATTGTTTTCACGCCGCTTCACTGCATCCTACTTCACAAACAGTAATTACCCGTCCCCACCACAGGGGAGTGGTCATAATCTTTTAAACATTTTTATGTCGCTCTTTTGTAAATATTCCTTATTACGCATTGCTTTATTACATAGAGAAATCATTATATTTGTCTCTTGTTGCTATTGGTTCTACATGGATTTACATTAGGTGCATTCTTATCTTCTTTTGAAATATTCCAGACAATGCATTGGTAATTATTATTTAGTAAATTAAGGCACCTAATATAATACGGACTGAACATGATCAAACATGCTAACTATACTAAATATTTCGATAACATTTTCGTATGTTACAATAATCGTCAATAACTCCAAAAACTGAGCAATTCACGTATAATTTAATTCGAAACCTATTTTTCTTTTCACATCATTTAAAGAAATCGGCATAAACCGTTCAATACTAAAGTAATATGATAAATTAGAACACATTCAAATGATACTTTTTAATGCTATTTCAAAAATATTTAAAAAATAGAACAATTTTAATGATATCTTATTCCTTGCGTCCAATTACTTCAATGCTTTTCAAAAATAAGTTTGTGAGAAAGTAGATAATATTCATTGAAATGAGTAACTCGAAATGTTTTATCGATGCATATTTTTAAGTGCTTAAAATTTAAAAAATCAAATAATTTCTATTATTATTGAAACTATTTTAAATGCATTTTATACTCGGAAAGTTGAGTAAGGATTTCTCCCGTGTTTGAAATATATTTATGATAATATCTGGAAGGTACTTGAAGGTTGATTAGGCAGTCCATATTCCTGTCGTTATTCCTGGCCGAAGATTCAAATCATTCGTGGAAGCATGGTCATCGTCATCATCATAGTCACCGCAAAACGTTTGTCTCCTGAAACCATCCCATCACCATTTTCACCGTGGCAACCCCGTCGCTCACGTGTACTTCGGGTTATTCATTAGCGCGAGTATTACGCACCGGCTGCGGTGTGCATATTTAATACCGTCGACAACACATTACATCACCGTCACCAGGTCCACCACGTGTTTATTTCATCAGCGTTGCGTCAACAGACGAATCCTCCGATGTTCCATTTGTCCCATCCTCATTCCATTCTCCCCATTCATACCACTCTCCAAACTAGTGAATCTAATCCACGAAACAAGGGCATTTTTCAAAAATAAAATTGCAGCTTTTTAAAACAAAAATTACGAAGTTAATTTTACTGTCCTAAAAAAAGACACGAAGAACCCATAAATAAATATTTGAAGTATTGAATATCAAAATCATTCTCAACTGCGAATGTAAATATAAAAATATTTCAAATTTAATCCAGTACCGCAGGACCAAGTATTGAAAGTACAGTACAGCTTTGGTAAAACATGGAAACACGTTAAAAATGTTAGCAAAATGTACATTAGGATTGAAAATAGAAATGTTTCACAAACACATAAATTGATTTAAAAATATACAGTAATGAGAACTACACCTATGTTTTGAGACAAAAAAGAAAATAGCAATTAAAATGTTATATAACTTTTGGATTCTCCACGAAAAACTTAAGCTATAGGTGAGTGAACTTTTTAAGTTCCTAATTAGAAATTCCCAGATGAAGTCAACTTCATTATATAAATTTGAATACAGGCCTTCGAAACTCAAGTTGACAGTATTCGAACAAAATTGGGAGTTAGGAAATTGAGTTTTTAAATTCAAAAAGTAGAAAAAATACCTCGTAATACTAATTATATTTACATTGGTATAATCAATAATGCTCATTTACTTCGTATACCATATTACAAAGTTATAAAAATTTCATGTCTATCGCTAGTAAAATTCGTTTGATTACCTTTATACATTGGTGGAAATACTTTGATCAATGAATTATTACTAATTCCCAGCGCGACATATGATGTATCCATGAATTTCGAAATGCATATTTCTGTCTCATACGTATAATGACGCCATCATATATGACTGTTTTCATCAGATAGCTTATGTTGGATTTTCGAAAATGTAGAACGGTAGGGGCCAGGAATATAACTAATGCTGCAGTTGTCCAATATTAAACATTTCACGCACACCTAATACGGATAGAAATCTTGAGGTTATCTTGATGAAACCACCATTCCAGTCGATCCAATGTAGTGATACGGTTAAGATAATAACGCTACAGTCACTCTCTACCTCTCTGAACGATCGTTGACCCGAGGTACGTCAAAGGCATGACCTTATCCTCACTCGCAAACGAAAGCAAAATGTTACAGCTTTCTCAGCACAAGTTTAATAGACTTCCTGAGTAATTATTGTACTTTTGAAGAGGACAAAATATGTACACACGTAGCCAGCTCGCTCGGGAATGATCTCAAAATGAACATCGGGAGAGAGTAATTAAAAGACTAATTAAACTACGTCAACTTTTCGATACATACAAAATTTGATTTACTTTTCGCGAGAAAACGAGTCAAGTAGATAGTTTAAAGGGTATCTCTCTAAAAAATTCATTTACAAAAGAAACGATATTTTGGAACAAACGAGAAAACTAAAACTTGAATTAAAGAGTCCTGAACTTATTTAGGAGTACATTCCTCCCTTTACTCGCGAGATCTTTGATCCACAGAATAAATAATATCACGTCAAAATATTGTTTAATAAAGTATTACACATGTGGCATTAATCATTGAAACTTCAAACTCGTAAGTTGTGATTATTCCAAAATGGGCCCTGTGATAATATATTGCTAATTTGAAGCCTGGTTTAGATTCCGTTCTCATTTACAGGTTGTGTGGACTTGGGAAATAGCACGCGTATTGAGACATAAATAAAACTCACATGATCTGGCTGGAATTCATACCCCGGAAACTCAACAATATGTCCACTGAGACACACAGACACCATAGCAACTCCAAATTAAATATAAAATTTCAAAAATGCTTTTTAGTTATAAGTTGCCTTAAAAATTAAAATCTCAAATCACAGTAAAATTGAAACAATGTATGTTGCTTTTTTCATTTGAGCTAAAAAAACAATATTGGAACAATAAAAATATATGGAACAGCAAATAACGATAGTCAAATTCAAAATGTGCCTCTTTAACAACACACGTACTTAAAAAAATAGTGTCATATAGCGGAGGAAGAACAAAGGAAATGATAAAGAAATATAATAAATTTGAAAGAATACAAGAATAATACACGAATATAATAAACTCCTGTAACTGCCATAATATTTATATATCATTTCTATACTTTTTAGTTGTTTACAAGATCATTTTAATGGTAATTCCTTAAATATTAACCTATAATTTCAAATTTAACTTTTTAAACATGACAACAAAATCTGAGCGGGTCAGAATGACAAATAATACACAGTCTCACGAAAATTCATGTAAAGTTCGGATAATTATCATGATTAACTGAGAAGATGATACGAGTTATTCATCAAATTCAATGTATGTATTTTCTTTCAGCGTCAATACTCATCAGAAAACACATAAACTCTGTAACGAACATCATTCTGTGAGGAACATCCCCACTTTCCAAATTAAGGCTCTTTTCATTCACATGACAAAGTTCAAAGTCCACTTTCGTCGAAATATAAAAACACGCTTGACTTGCAGACGAATTTCGGACCCAGAGTAACGAAGTGTGACATTACGACGCCAAGTTCGCACCACAGCGACAGAACGTAGAGATCACATCAACAGTAAAAGTTTGTTACTATAGAGGTTACGCCATCTGTTCATCCGTTTGGAAAATATATTTTTCATCTAATTTAAGAGTGTGTTTGTTGGGGATGACACAGCCTGTAATAAAAAATATACTTATGGAATGAAGAATTTAAACAATTTTGTTCTCGATAGTTCCAAAAAATAGGAGTTTCTTTGGTCCTTTTTACTACGGTATTTTCCTAGATATTCTCATCAAACTTTCGTTATCTTCCACTTCTTAGACGTGAGAAGAATTCTGGCAAATGAAGTGTCAGTAATGAAATCTTAAAACTCTTCTCATCACAGCAACCTCAGAGCTCAGATCCTCCTGTTATACGTCAGAATGGCAACAAAAAAAAAAAGTTTCGAAGTACACAAAGAAGATGTAAAGGAAAAATTGTCATTTCAGTAATTCATAAATTAAACTTAATATAACTAATTATTAAAGTTAAAAAAAAAGTTTTTAGAATTCCTGATTATCCTCACAAATTCCTAATTTCCAATAACAAATTTTGTATATGCATATTGTGTCAAAATTATTTGTTTTAATAGTTAACCAATCTCCAGACTAATTCTTGCTAAACCCTGCTCAATACTTACCCTGAAACTTTACACAAAAGGTTTTCTCGAATCCGTTACAAAATAATCCTTCAATAACAAAGAATTAAGGCTGTTTTTGAGAAGAATAAATACTTTAACACGTTCCACTTATCCAAGTGCCAGCATTAGGCGAGTCCTATTTTGTTTCTAGGAAAACTCTTCACTGGGATGTTTGGTCAACCCTGTGAACATGCGATACGACCCACTCAGTCCGTCTCGTTCCAGAGCCCTGGATTGCGAGAAGAACGCATAGAGGGTGAGGCTATGCCAGCACACACTCTGGCCAAGTTCAACAAGCTGTGCAAGTGGAGAGGGTTTGTATGTGTGATCCCTCTGCAAACAACTCAGCCCCAGCGACGAGAGCGCACAGAAACATCGCATCCAACGACTCACACTAATCTGCACAATCGCTACTTGCACCGCTCTTATCGCTAACGACACGATCGCATCAGTAACCTTGAGCGTGTTTTATACTTGAACAGGGCCGATGAGTGGGTTTAGGGGCGCTGGGTCACGTATTGAATTTTGGACCCCCTTCCCCCCCCCCCACACACACTTCTACAATTAAAAAAAAATTATTAATATCTTCCCACAACATAGTAAACAAAGAGATTAGTTTTTTTTATCATTTCCTTAGAAATCACAATTTTGCCATAATATAAGAGTTTGCACGTTCCCACCACGGGGAGCGGAGGTGAGTTCAATCCACTATCAATCCTCTTGGGATATATTATATATCTCCCTTCAATATGCTACGTATCTGACACAGCTTATTCACATATTCCGCAAATGTTTCATATGCTTCCTCTGACCGAATTAACCCCGGGCAACTACGTATGTTGAAGAAACCTTTCTTAAATTATATCACAATATACCCCCTGCGCTCCTCATAGTAATATTGACATTCCCTTAATTGGTGTTCTCTGTCTTCCTTACCAGCATTACACAGACATAATTCATCATTCCCTCCCTTGATCTTATATAAATATTCCTGGACCAACTACCAACTATTCGATATTGTCCCCCCCCCCCAATCTTTTGGCCTCTATAGAAAACCAAAATTGGAATTATATTGAAATAACGGACACATTTAGTTGGCCTTTTTTTACTTAGATCGTAAAATAAACAATAATTTACTTGATAAATAAATGAATATGAAAATATTTAAAGAATCTATAGTTTCATGTATCACACAAAATAAATAACTTTCTTCAGTTACTGTAGTTTATTAGCACTTCCGACACTCATTAATTAACAATTTTTTATGGACTCACAAAGGGCCTCATTTCTTGAGATCTGTGGCAAAATGCAGCACCTCCCTTCTCGGCAGCACTGTATACTACCACTATTTGAACATTAACCAAAAACCAATGTCTCTAGCATGGATCTAGCTCAAACGATCAGATTGTTTATACCACTTTTACCATCCTCGACCATTCCAAGACCTCCAAAGCAGCCGTTATTGCAACATATATTTCCCAATGACAACTTAGTTTCCGGTTACACCTTTAATAGAAGCTCTGTATCCATTCCCAGTTAAGAGAAAATCATTACAACGAAAAGAATCAGTCCTTACGTGGAAACTGTATTTTTTTAAATATTACAATATAAAATAAACAAGCAACAACTTATTTTATTTTTCAACTACTCAGAAATTGATACTCCCCATATAAAGTATATTTTAAAACTGAGAGATTAGAAGTCAAAAAAAAAAAAAAAAAAAGGAAAAAGACTTCATTGGGACATTCCAACACCTGAAATTATCTAAGTCACAAAGGCAAAAAAACTGTATTAACTTTGCTTTTCATTACGTTCAAAATTCGGTACGATAATACATACAAGTTACCACTTCAGAAATAAATGATTTATCTGTCAGAACAGTAACTCTATAAATGACCGTTAGATAGGATGAATTTACAGGTTATGATCAGTACACATTGCATGACTTTTTCATGCGTACATTACTTCTGTCGGGGGGAGAAAGGGAAAGAGAAAGTAAGGAAGACCCTTTCAAAAAGGAAAGAGAGATGAGACGCTTGTACGAAGCTAAACGGAGGGGGAAAGTTTCACTGGCACCAAGTTGCACGAAACTCAAAATTACATTTTCTGGACGGTCCATCGCGGAGCAAGTTTTTAATTATAACCTAACCTTATACAGCTCAACTTCTTTCATAGAAGGACGAAACTTGACTGAAGTGTTGTAAGCTTTATAGGGCAACCGGTGAAAGGAGAATAAAAACACCACCTTAAAAAAGAGGTGTAGCGAAAAGAAAAAGAAAACGAATTGGAAAACGTGACTCAGAAGGCGGCTGATTGTAAATTGGAGGTGAGAAAGAAGGCGCCAAGAACATATTTTACAGTGTCTTTTTATTTTTTACTTCTTAAATGAGCGCTATTAAATATACGGGATCATGCGGGAGCATGTATGGTCACGTAAGGGAGAGACATCGTAACTCGTACGACGGAAGAATGGGGCAGCGTCGGAGAGTCGTAATGTGTAGGGAAACTGGGTTTCATCACGTAGGTGTGTTGGGGTGAGAGATGAAGAATGTGGACATTGAGGGCGGAGGCATGGGGATTACTTACGTCTGAGAGACTCCTTAGTACGGAACAGATGTGTAAAATCTACTGCGAGTCTTCCTACATTGTTGCTCAACAGTATTACGCTGCGTGAAGAATAACGAGAAGATAAATTTCATATATTTCCGAGACAAATATTTGGATTACTCCTGTCAGAGTTTTTAAGAGTCACATACATTTTAATATTAATCATTATTTATAAAATCAAGAGTATTTCGCGATAGAAAAAAATATAAATATTTTTTAATACATGTATCCTCAAATACTTTCCCACGTGAGTATGGAATATCAAATAAAATTTACAACATGCTGATGCATGGTGAAATTTAAGAAAACCTTGAGAATCCTCAAGTCTTTTCTAATAACAGGGATAAAGGGAGAGAGATTCCTCGCGTCACACTTATGCACATATTAAGGAATATTTCTTATTGTTTCTTTACGTCGTGAGATAGGAATGCAGGAGTTGCCTCCATATATTTCTCATTCTAAATGAACACCCACACTTGAAAGACCTCGCCATTGAAAGCGTTCTCTTACATCTCTTTTTTTGCACACGATAGACAGTGAAGAACACAAAGAAAATCCACTGACTAGTAATAAGAAAAATATCCACTATTATAATAAATAAATAATTTAAGACTGGTGCTTTTTTCATGTCCACTGCCACGTGTAATACGAAACACATTTAATCCACAAGATTACATGATAAATTATTAATATGATATTAATTGACTGGCGAATTACAACCTGCTCTCCTTGACCACGCTTGTTTACTGTTCTTACATTATCCTCCAATAAGAATCACATCCCCTGACCGAAACAGAGTTGAATGTTTTTGGATAATTCTCGGCTTATAACATCGTCTGCCTTGCCAACGAATTCTCGTCAGAGCGCTAACCGTCAAGTCAGAGCGGTCGATATCCCACGTCATAATAGTCGGCACAAACATGTCTCTTCGTGAGGTCTGAGAATGCTACATCTCTTTATGGGTCATCCTCTTGCTCTTGGTTGATAGTTCGTTACCCAGCGCAGCACGCTACACCGTTGTCAGACAGCTGACGAGAAGGAAGAAAGCACTGCCACAGGCCACGCATGAGGGTGAAAGAGAGAAAGAATCCCTTCCGGTACATGGGTAAAATGAAGGTAAAATGGTGGCAGATTCAGTATATTTTGTGGGGATGGGATTAGACCTCCAGGGAGTCTCGGAGTATGGAAAATTAGGAAAGTGTTTGGCTCAAAATGATGCAATTTATGGCAATATACAATTCTGTAAAAATATACTTTTATTCCCTAACGTGAATAACAGCTCTACGTACAAAACAATGATTTATTATTTTTATGAAATATGAGGATTTTTTTTCAATTTTCTTGGGGTGGGGTGTGGGATATACTTGAGATCTCCCCGGATGTCCAGTACCTTAATCCGTCTCTGGTAAAGTGTATCACAAATTGGGAATCAAACTGCTGACGTTCATAGTATGTTAAGGGAGTAAAGTACACAAATTGCACATAAATATGAAAAATTACGAATTCATCTTTTCCTTTCTAAGCAAAACGTCCTTATAGAATCATAATGTCTCTTAGAAAGCACTCTGAGAAACACGAGAGCGTAATTTTATCCAGAAATCTAGTACAAAGATAGGAAGAAGATGTATCAAGGCTATTTTAAAAATATGTAGTTTTCTATGTATGTATTTAACAGAAGTTAGGTTAAATCCTCGCCAGGTAACGACAAAAACGAGTTTTGGGATAAAATGAGAAGTATGACGTGTCATAAAATGTGGATACAATAATTTCAAAATATGCGTGATATACTTCTGTAACTACGTAAATGAGAAAGTCTGTATACCTACACACGACACTACCATTTCTGTTAGATTTCTATATTATAGTAAAGCTTAATTCTCTTCATGACCAGAATTAAAGCCTACACATCTCTTAAAGGTTACAATGAATTCTAGCTGGAAAACTCGAGAAAAAAAAAACGTGCGCGGCACATGTAATTTTATTTAAGAAACTGTCCTCGTTCACTTTTTGGAATACCTTCGTAAACCTTGTTCTTTTCTTCAATTGTATATAACCACTTCTTTATGGATATTTTTCTAGATTATCAAGTTACCCATATTTCAATAATATTTTCCCATAGTTTTAAAATATAAAATTAGATATAAATAGTAAAATAATAACTACAAATTATAAATTTGTAAATTGCTTCCAACTTATAATTACGCATATAGTGCTCTCAATATTTAATATATTCGATACCCAGAAGTGTACTTGAAAAGAATTACCTTAATAAAACGTGAATCAATATTTTTATAATCATGGAAATAATATTGTTTGCAGTGATAAATATAAAATTCATCTTTTCATTTCATAAAGTCACAATACATTATATGTCCGACAAGATTCAACAGTTATATGCGAGATATTATAAGTTTTCGAAGTCGAGAGTACCTAGAAATTTGTAGAAGAGAACTTAATAAACTAACCACGTAGCAATTTATATTGTTCAGGATCTCTTCTAAAGATGGGGAAACACGTTATTTCTCCTTCGCGATATGGGAGTAAACGTGCATAATAACCCTCGGGACACAGGAGAGGTTTAATTAAAAATAGCGGCAAACTTCCCAGAGGCGCACAAATCACCAGAGGTTTGGATTTTAATTCACGGTATAAACGAGCTTCGTTCCGTTATCCAGGAAACAAAACATGTTCTGGCTTTGTCTTGGTACGACTAGGGTTTTCAAAATACACATACACGCAAAATGCGGACATTCTATATTTACCAAGAACGATTTAATTTTTTTAAAGGAAGAAAACCCTGAAGTTTATTTCTTATAACAATGACATCAGTGCTTTAACGATGCGAATGAAATGAACTTGTTTCTTTCAAAAAGGATGAACGTTCCTGTGAAAAACCGGTTTTGAACGAATATCTTCTGAGATATATCTACAAGGATTTTAATTTATTAAACAAATGTTAACTTGCAGTCTTACTCAATATTATATTAAATTACTTCATATTATTCTCCTACAAGAAATTCATGAAAAACGTAAACTTTGACCGTTACAAATGTGTAGCAAAGGTTGTTATCGTAACTGTACAAATAAAGAAGATGTCAATAGACGCTTTAGAAAACCTCTCAAATAGTGTCTCCAAGTGTATACGATACATTAAGTTTTACTTAATAAGGAATAGTGTGAATTTCATAGACAGTAATAAGAAATCTATAAATTGACAATCAATGGAAGATATTACCATAGATTGGAAGATGTTTGCGAAAGAGGTCTCTGGGGCAAAGCATCTTGTACATCCCTTACATCCCTTAAGCAGAACATTAAGAATGCGATCAAAACCTAAGGCACCGAAAGAGAGTTTAATTAAAGACTGTAATGAACCATTGTTCCCGTTTCGAATTTGAACACAGAGAGAAAATACAATTGCTAACTGCAATTTATGTGTATTCAAGTCTCATAGAACTAATTTATGGAACAAAAGAGCACCAGATGCACTGTAGTACTGAAACGTTACAACCGTGAGAATTAAGATTGGCTGATCGAAGACAGGACTGCGAATACTTTTCCTTGGGGATGAGTTATAAGGAACGTCTGAGTATTTATACAGAGCTACGAAATATATTTTTAATTAAAACATAACATAAATGACAACTAGTTTGTCAGATGAAGTACTATTTTCAGCCAATAACTCTCTCATATATCCTCAATCTTGGCAAAATCTTGTAGTATTTACCCCTGTGTAAGTGACCACATATCGTCACTTTCCTTCTCCGGTTTATCAATAGGATCGAAATTGATGAGATGCTTGCTTCCGGAGATAAAGGAAGCTTATTGTCCTCGACGTTTTTTTATTTGGGGCTTTAGGGCTCGCCATCATTACAGTCCTCGACGTACTCGACCACAATTTTTGAACAGCTATTTTGACAATAATTTATTTGATATCGATATGCACAATGTCTATTACAACTATTCTGGTGGAACTCATAACTGGCGCAATTACTCTGCGGTCACCAACTGGTCTCATGCGTGGTTCCTGAGAAGATTTTATTGGTCCACCAAAAAATTTGGACGTCAATTGCAATTTCTGATCTTCTGTTGAAACTAGTTTACTATGGCATAGATATTAGATTGTTAGTTGTATAGAATCATTTTTAAGAAACAGGAAACAAATAATAAAAAACTGAAACATTTCGCTGGTGAAAATGTTCAATCAAGCGTTGAACAAGATCGAAATTTTGGACAAGGTACACACAACAACCTCTTCAGATGTCGTGACATCAATTGTTACGATATGTTTGGTTGAATAATTAATTAGGATGTTGTTATAAAAACCATCCTGGTACTGTACGTTAAATAGAAGCATTTAATTTTTCAAATTGTCATTTGACAAACTTTATTAAAATCAATTTGTAGTTCATAGAATTTAAAACAACGAAAATTGTGGTCCGTGAGGTCCAAAAGGTTTCTGACCGCTGCAATAGTTGACAGTGTATCGAAGAAAGAACTTTACTCGAAAGCAAAAGGAACAATCGTCAGAGAAATGACAATTTGACAGAATGCACATGGGATCTATTGATAAGAGTTAGTCTCGCACCGTGCGGTTCCTTTTCAACGAGACGTCGTAGCAAGGGGTAGATCGAACACTTGGATCGGTTCGATGAACAACTTTGTCTTCGAGGTGCTTTTTGGAGCCGCATTGACACCTTAACAAACATAGTATCACTTATCTTCGTAATACTCCATAAGCTAAGAAAAACGTTTATCGACACTGAATCATTTACGGTTACGTGAAAATTACGACGGACCGGGACTCGAAACCGGGAGTCTCTGCTATGGCCGCAGGTGTGCTATCAATTAACTTCTCATTTATTTATTTCTTGATGTGTATACATCTTTCGATATTACATGCGTTATTATTCATAACACAAATTTCTTTTTTAAGGTGATCATGTTCTGTGGAGTGAGTTGTTACTACCTTGCTGTCTTCATGTTTTAACATCCTTTCAATCCGTCCTTAATTTCCGATATTCCTGTTATATACTACTAGAAATGACTATATCGTGTTTCGGTGTATATGAGTTCACTTTATATTTACTGCATCAGATGATCTGACTTCATGTGAGCTGTGTATTGGGTTCTTTCTACTTTCTCTTTGAACCCACTGCACTACCGACCTCGAGAACCAAAACCCGTACCAAACATCCACCCGACCTTTTCCAGTGAACCAACAGGGTAAAAGAGATCTCAGCTGATAAATTGTCACTGTTCAAAATGGAAAATTAATATCAAAGTTACTGAACCAAAACCATTCTTGCAACTTAACTTGTTCCATCACGCTGATTCTCTATAACGTTAATTTTAACGATATGCACTCGACAGAAATTTGAGTTAAGCTACACGAAAGGGAAATTGGAAATATAATGTTTACATTGGTTTCTTATTTCTCTTGATCCTAAAAACGCTATAAAAGTTTATTATCTGTTTTTGATCCGACGTATCACTCGTATCTTATTGGCTTCGGTGAAATGCAGGAAAAGCTTCAAATGGTCCTAAGCACACTATGAACATTTTTGCTGCATTTTCCAATCTAAGAATTACATTTTAGCTTGAAAAGTAATTAAATTTTGAAAAATTCCCAATCCCTTTTGACTGGTAATGGAATAATGTTGAACAATATTGGGGGTATGGAGCATTAGGCAGCATTTGGTCTCCGAAGAAGGAAGTCTTCCTTTCCCTGAAGGGTCGTCAACGTCGTCATTACGCGCTGGCCGGAAAGGAAGAAACCTCGTCTGAGAGAAGGGAGGCACAGGCAAAGAAAAACCGACTAAGAAGAAAGAATACTGAAGCGCAGTTGATGACAAAGTAGAACGGGTTGCACATTATGAGGAATAAGAGGTATAAAAGACAGTGTTTATGATTATGAAACGATAAATAATTTTCATTATGCAAATGAAAAAGGGGACAAAGTAATTATGAAAATCTTTTTATCACGTGAGCAATCGATAAATATTTGCTAGAACAAATACATCAATTTGGGCGAGAAAATTAAATATTGGAAAGAAATGGAAAACTTACAGAAAATAAAAAAAATGTTAACCTCATAATTATTAAATAATCTTTTCGTAGACATATATTATGGAAACTGGAAGTAAAGGAGAGAGTAATGAATGACTCTCCAAAGGAAAAGTGGGGAGCAGAAGACGAAGAAACAACCGACTCCGAAGAACGAAAGAAGTAGAAAGAGACGAAAAACGCAAGGATCGAAAAACGGAAGATGGTCGGTAAGCGCTTCTCAGCAATCCAGAGACAATGGGCGCTCGTGCTAAATGCCGTGAGGTGACATTTCCATCTGTAAGGAGTCCTCCCCCACCCTGTCCCAGGTCTCTAAGGGAAACAAGCGATTCCAAGAAGCTGTGAATGTATTCTCTCGCTTTTAGGAAGCGCAAGTATCACGTAGTCTGATTACCTCTCTATTATCTTGCTACAACGAAATACGACTCGACATTACGAGACATTTAACATTGGTTCACATTTGCGACCCTTTTGACAGCCCCCACATCAAACCTAGTTGCCTAGTTGGTATTACACAAGAAAATAAGTTCCCAACACATTTCCTCAATTATATTATGAGACAAGTTTTAAAGATAGAAATTAGGTAAATATTTTGATACACTAAAAAAGCAGATAAAACTACAATTTCAGAAGAAGAAAAATGAAACGTCTTACTTTCTCAGTCCAATCCAGGAATATTCAACAATTCTTTCTGTGGGGTCAGAATCCCTCAAGACTTCAGACAGTAGATATCGTCAAAGAAGTTGGAGGGGTTGCACTTTCATCTGATACATTCCTCGCAAGCAACAGCACCCTTATACACTGAACCAAGTTCCCACAATCCCTGACTTGATCGCCCTTCGACGTCGTTGCGACAAGCCCTTGCAGTCTTTTCCATGAACTTCCAGATGTTTGATCTTCCTCATAGGGGATCCCTCAATGCTTTGAAGAGCGAGGAATACCACACACCGTAATTCAATTCGCAAGTCACTTCCAGTTCTCTTCGTAGTTGTCCGTAATCGGAACAATCCTTATCTTCAAAAATTGAAAAATTGGCTACATGGTTTCATGCATCTATTTCCATTCAACTTCTTGAAGAGAACGTCTCAAAAATAAATTCATGTGACTCAAAACTTGGTCTCAGACTCAGTGGAGAATTTATCTAGTAAATTTTCAAAAGACAAAAACGTTTGCAAACAATATAAGAAAGGAATACCAGGATTAATTTCATTCCATACATATCTTAATTGTCGCTTGGATTTTCTTTTGTTAAAACGAACATGGAAACCATATGACCGTTCTAGAATCTAGCTTTGACCAAAACCGCGGGTAGCCGAATCAATCTCGCTCTCACCACCCTATTCCTCTCTGCTCTTACCTTCCATTGCATTTTCTCTCTATCCCTCTTTACTCCCGTCATGTCCCCTTCATCTTAATCCTCATTTTCCAGGTTCTCCTCACTCTCACCCTTCAGCTCCTCCCTTGTTTTCACGGCATCGCCCTTTGCCCTTCCGAAGGGAATAAGCGGAAGCAATGCACCACGCCCCACCCCGCCCATTTGCTGACATTTAAATTTCTCGACGCCCTCCCTCGTAAATTTCTCGATACTCGCTTCGGTCGTTCGAGCCTCTCGAAGCGCATAGTGCCCGTCGCGTCGCGTCGCGTCGCCACCCGAAGCTAACAGGTACGTCGTTGGCTCCGGTCCGTTTCCATCGTTGAGACCGCGTTCATTTCCATTCCACACCTCATTTAAACTTACAAGAGCACGGAGGGAGGGAGGGAGGAAGGAAGGAAAACAGTTAACGCACAAACGGAAAAATACATAATTCATGTGCAAAGAGAATGAGAGAAGAGAAATTAATTTTCTTGGAGACGCTTTATGTATTTGGTTTTAAAAAAAATACTCTAAGTACATCTTAATGTAACAAACACAGTTGGGTCTCTGAACAACAAAGAATAAATGTGAAGAAATTTACGTTCTTAAGTAGCAGCTATTACTTGGAATTTGAAACCATTTATTTTCTCAGCCAGCCAACTCGTGGGAATGACTCTTCTTCGTGTGTTTCAACGTCCATCCTTTGGTCTGAAAAAGCTCTTCGCTTCTCCTCGCACTGCTTTTTAATCTACGTACTTCAGTGAGAGAGTACTTCGGATGCTGAGAGAAAATCTATAAGATGTTTTGAGAAAGTATATTTCTAACATACTTAGGGAACTTGAGATTCTCGTATTGAAGATAAACGAATAGAAAAAAAGAGTATTCATGAAACCTTATGAATAGAAAAAGAATACGTAATTGTGAGGTGAAGTATCTTGCAACTCATAACTGATAACGAACAATAAAGAAAAAAACTTTACATAATTACTGAAAGAATGTGCTAGCTTCAAGATAATTTTCATACCTAAAGGTATAAAATGCCTATTTACGAACATCTTTGGAAACATGTGAAATCAATGACTAATAAACTTCTTTTGATTTCTTTTACAGATTTGCTTAAAATCAAATAATCCCAATTATCATGAACCTTTTTTGTTTGTTTCAGTTAGTCCTACATAGTCCTGAAACTTTTCTTCATACTTGCTCTCCTAGGTCATTTTCCCCCAGAATATTTCTCTATATCTTCCCACATCTCTCGCACCATGTAGAAAAACACATTGAAATTTCTCATTCATTACGTTATGAAAATTACCATGTCCCCTTTGAACACTGTGTTTCAGCGGAGTTCAAAATTTTCTTCTGAACTAGAATCACTGGATCTACCCACTGCCGTTTCTTTCATTACCCCATCTATTTTCGACCCAAAATCCTCGCCTCTTGACCACGTCTCTGGCGAAGTGGTAGAAAAAGAATAAAACAAAAATGTGGAAAAATAAGTAGGAAGAGTATACCCGTGCTTCCCCGGGTTCATGCGCGCAATTGTTCTCAAGGGGCATTTGTCACGTGATACGACTTCCTCGCTTCCCGGAGAAAAGGGTGGCGTTCGTGCACGGGAAGGATCAAGGCATTCGAGGTAAGCGCGGATAAAAGAATACGTCATGCATGCCTCGAGTAAGTAAGACGCGTTTATTCCCGCGTATGATGTATTTCAATTTCCGCTCAATATTTTCTATTTCATTATAAAAACAACTCGATTAGACAATGTTGTCTCGAAATATCGGGGAAAGTACTAAAGTAGCTCAAATATTTTACATGCATGAGCGAATTGAATGCAAGGATACTGGCTTAGACGAAAGAAAAATAATAATGGTAATGTTCCATCACAACAAATGATAAACTAAGTGGTTACATTAAAAATTAAAATATGATTAAGCGAAAAAATCTTTCGTAAGGCTACAAAAATTAAGATGATAAAACTATAATACAAATGAGTAAAGAAGAAGAAAAGAAAAACAATCGATTTTAAATCTAAAGGAGACGTAACATTTAAAGCAAAACAGAGGAAAACAACAATTCTGGTAAAATATAATGCATTATGCTATCACTCGATCAAAAAAGTCCTAATTACGTGTTATTTTTTCGGGAAAAAAGTTTTAAAAGTTGAGATATAATTCATTAGCATTTTAGATTTCTATTTCAGTAGTAGAATTATATATAGTGCCTTCGGTCTCACATTTCTGCGCCATCCATTTTCCTCATGACCCTTTTTCCTCTTTCTGTCGACTGAATCTCGCGTTCGCCCTCTCTGCAAGGGACAGTGGCTGTCGCTCTAATTGGAAGGCAAATGAGACGCCAGCGGCTAATTCGCCGCATTCCCTCCAGCCACTCGCCCGCAGATGGACTGACCAACCCTTCGAAAACGACTGCGATTGCTCGGAATACCTCATCCACGGTACACGCACGACGCAACGCAGAATATTCTATAAATACGCACATCAATGCTCGAGTATTTCCACAATAAGGGTAAATTCCTCCATTAAAATAGCTACTCAAAAGATTCTTGGGAACAGATCGCTAACTTCAATAAAGATTTTTTATAAAGAAAAAATATAACGAATATAATTTTATTGAAAATAACGACCTTTCCACCGTAGTAAATCCAAGACTAACCAAGGGACAAGACCTGAAGATGGTATTAACAACCCTTACATATTTGATTGTGGAATGACTAACTCATAAATATACTTCTCTCACCAACAGAGTCATTTGTATGAAACGAAAAAATTGTCTCTAAGTTGAAAATCGTTGCGGAAACGAAGTAAAACAAAAAATTCATTTTTGGTTGAAATGTTATAATGTTAATATAAGAAACGGAAGTAAAAATTGAAATAGTACATAAGAATGTTATCATTCGCGGAGAATAAAATACTGAGGGAAGACCAAAATAAAACAACATGAAATGAGCACGATGTAATGAAAAAGGAAGGCAAATTAAATTTTTAATACACTTTTCTGAAGCAACTACGATACATAATTATTATATAAATGAAACATATAGTACACAATGGTTATCTAAAAAATTACGGATCGATTATTACAATATTCTACATAGGAGATCAGATTTGTTAACTTTGTTAATAAAATCAGATCTTCAATGGATTTTGTTCACGGGCTTCTATGGATAAAACCTTTATACATACACACACCACAAAAAATTCTTTTCCCTTTTTTCAGCACAATTGTGAACTCGAACAGATCAACCTTTTCGGGGATGTAATGAACGTTTTTCAGAACATATATAGCGTGTAAATAAAAGGCAAGCAAATATGTCATTGAATGCTACATAATTTCGAATGTTACACTGCTTAATATAAGTTCAATTGTCGTGAAAACATTTGGTAATGTCCTTTCATACTTTCATATGATGATCACACTTCTTGGCTGAAAACTGGGATCACGATCATACTGTCGTATTAACCAATAAAGAACCTGTCATAAATTAAGTTAATATCGAGAATACTGTTTTTTCACTCAACAGTAATGAACAAATATATTATTAATCTCAGTATTGGTATACTTTTCAAAAGTGTTCTAACAAGTTAGTACAGAGCCGAAAGAAATGTTAAAGCAATTTAAAACGCCATTTCCCCACTACTCATTATAATCGGAAGAGTTATAAACAAAACGCTCTTTTGAAACGCTTTATAATGTACAGTATTGATGGAAAACTCATGTCGTGAGTTATTTCTATTAAAACTTTGGTTTGATTATGACCAAATTGTTAAAGGAAATGGGCCATCAATTGTTCTGATAAAACGAATTAACTGTAGCAAAGAACTTTATGTATGATTTTTAATTCTCTTCACACACATAATGTACATGCACAAAGAAAAAAAAAAGGACCGAATCGACGGGACCGCGTTTTCCTCCTCCCCATAAAATATAATTTTCTCGTGAATAAACTGGGAGCAACTCAGGAAGAATTTTCATTAAAGTGGAGAGAACACGGTTGTGAATGCATTTTCCAAATACTTTCACATAACAAACGTGAACTAATTTAATATACTCTCCCCTAACGACATAAGCTCTCGATGTTACAATATATTACGCGAGCTTTTAGGAATCTTTAATAACCACACAAACGAAACGTTTCGATGCTATACGAAACGGGAGAAAGAAGAATCATGAATCTGAGCGTGGGGTTGGTAAGAAGGCGCACTCCAAAATTCACTCAGCAGTACAAGCAGTTATGATGTACGTCTAAGGAATTACTCCTATAAAGAGACGGGATATTTTCTCGAGGCGACGGGGTATGCAAGTATTAAAAGTCCAGTTAAGTAGAATTTTTGTGGCTCAATATGAAGGAGCTTTTATAAGGAACAGTCCTACCCCGTAATAATCCAACCCTTAGAAAAATATATGAAGTCTGTTATCGTATCCGCTGAAATTGCTCTTTTTAATATTTTGACTGCTATATGAAGCTTCGCGCATTATTTTAAGAATTTATGTTCTTCATTTATGGAAGCCAAGCTAAAATAAAACACCGACATACATACGACCTCTAAGATATAAATATTGAAATTAGATATGTATCGTGCCAAGTAATTATCCAGCTTCTTTTTGTGTAAATGGTTCATAAATTAGCCCGTAACCTTTGCCAACATGAAAATATTAAATATTTAACCGAGAAAACATGCTAGCAATTTAATTCTGTGAATTTCTTCAGACATTTTAATGAAAGAGTCGTTCGTTACTCCGCAATAAAAAAATATTCGTAAAATGTATATTAGAGTTCTCACTCACAATTATAGAGAAAATTTCATTTTGATTAGGTATTTAAGTGAGATATAAATTTATTTCTCCTTTCGGTCAACTAGGGACCACGGTGACGAATGCTAGTAATGCCCAATTGTACGTGAGTTCACTTACTATACACATTGTGAAACATTTTGGGGGAACAGCGTCTAGATGAAATCTCAATTCGAATACTGCAAATGCGGAGGTAAGCCCCACTTCCGGCTAAATGAACTGAGACATGGAAGTGTAAAAGTTACAAGCCCCGCAGGGAATCGTACCCGGGATATATCCATAGAGAGCGCTTCAGCCTTGAGCAGTCGAAATGGTATTTAAAGTGAGATAATTGTTTCATTTTAATTACTTTCAATTTTTTAATTACGTAATAACACATCACATACAAGCAAACTTTTAGGAAGGTATCTTAGACACATTAAAACGGGCATGCACAAAACAGGTTTAGTAGTTTAAATTCCATTACCCACATATTGAATGGAATCCACGAGTCAGTGGGTAGCTACAGGCCAGATGTCACAAGAATTTTACACATCAATTAACGTCTAAGGCGAACGTTGGGTCCTCAGCTAAAATGCGTTCTGGGTCTGTATCGAGAGTTAAATCGGTCGGAGCATAATATTAGCAACATTTTCTCCTCATCGCGCCAAGATCAAGAAGGTGGGTATCTCAATACTGGTACCTCGAAATATCAGACTAGTTAACGAAATATACTTCATTTCACTTATTGAATGATTCTGTTTCATATTAACTCACTGAAACCACCATAATAGTATTTCGCAATCAAATTTACCGTGGTGTCAGTATCCCTTGATTCATAAAGCAACATCGGACTCCTGCATCGCCAATCAGCATAAACTCGGGTTTGTAGAGGAGGTGCTCACATGTGCATCGAGAGATTGCCTGCTTTTGGGATGCAATGGGGCACACGCCTCGTATGAAGATCACAAGACTTTGCCGCATAGAGCGAGATGAGCGACGCTTTCTCACGAATGAGAACACTCAAAGACTCACAAGATGAGCAGCGGGACTAGAATGACAATGAAGCAAGGGGAGAGAGAATACGAAATATATTCATAAGGAAAGATGAGTTCATTTATTTACAATATATCCACTCACATACCTGAATTATTTTTTAATCTTCAAGCAATTTACGAAAAGAAAACTGAAATGGTCCCACGTCACATTACAGAGAAAATAACATACTCATTTGCTTTCCTTCATTGTTATATACCAATTTGACAATCGTTATTGTTAGGCATGTATTGCTTCGAAGTACCTATAAGGAGAAAATACGATGGCAGATAAAAAAATGCGAGGAACCAGGAATCGAACCCAGGTCCTCTTGCTCTGATCGCAAGGATGCTGCGCTTACAGTTGATTAAGGAGAACGGGTAGTGTTGCGATCAACACCTCTACAATCAATGCAAAAAATCCCGGGTTTCATTGGTTCATTCCCATTTTTATTTGACCGCAGTTACAATTATCATTAAAGTTATAAGAAGAAAAATTCTTGGGCAACAGCTGAAAACATTCTTTTATTTTATAATAAGAAAAAAATACACACACATACAAGCATTGTGGTTATGTTTTGAAGATAGTTCTTATCATAATAGATACACAAGATGCTGTTGGAGGTATTATACTCATATGAATCGTAAACTATAGAAATAATCACCTTTTGATACGTATATTTTTCGAGAAGGATACATAAAGAGAATATACGGTCACATTGTTAGTTGTTCAGATATTTATTATTATTCATCATATTTACATCTTTTAGGCGGTTTCTTGTGGTTGGGGGAGTGAGAGACTCGTCTTAACAACATTTATGGTAATTTTGTTTTAGAGAAACATCAATGCGTTATTATCAAATTTAACATATACAATAATCGCTGAACTACGTGTGATGTGTTTAAGAAAACTTTATTATTATTCTAAAATTCATTGCATAGCAACGTCAGAATACTGATTCGCTAAATTATTTGCGCACTAACAGAGGATAGGATGTGACACTTGCGGAACACCGTGTGTTAAGTGGTGTAGTGTCTTTTGAGGGATGCTGCGGCGTCGCAGGTCTCGACCGGCATCGATCCAAGACCTCGCACCTGCAGAGGTCTGAGCACGTCTCTTTCGTACTCACCCACCCCTTGCCTTAGACCTTAGCATAAGATAAATTCCTCTGCCTTTCCTCTGCAGCATCGCCGTTTCGGTGAACCACCACCAACGCCGCCACGCTGAAGCTTTCTGCAACGATTGGGAGGGGAGCGAGACGTTGGAGACGAAAAGTCGGTACACGCATAATACACTTGTGTTAACCTTTTGTTGTAACAAAAAATCAAATATTTAATAACGGGAATAATTGCGCGCACTACTAAAGTAAAAACAAGTCTTTTGACCGTACATTTTACGACGAATAAAATGTATTAATCTAAGAACAGGAGGAACGTATTCCGTGAACTTAGGGAAAAGAAAATTGAAAAATGTGTATTTACACATTTGTAAGAGGGATAAATAAAAATAGTAGCAACGAAATAGTATAAGACAGAAACTAATAAAAACTAATATTTCATACGTTTCGTATTGAAATATTAGAAAATTTAACGGTTACTGACTAAAAAGAGTAAAACATATGACAGTAAACTTCAAAAAACAAATATAATACACATAAAACTAACGAAAATTTCATAAAGAAAAGAGTAATAACGGTAAACAGAAATATTAAATAAAAATTCTTTAAATTGAGAAGAAAGAGAAACAGCCCGACCCCTGTTATCGTCACTATTGGGTCCGGGAAGAGACCAAAAATTTAATTACACCAAGACAGAAAATTACTTGTATCTCTTCATACAATTTTATTACCTCCTGGTAGAAGTCTTGCTTATTGTTATTTACTAAATATCATCAAAGCGTTAGGTAAGAATTTGGCAATCACTGAATTATTCAGTTCAAATTATTACAACACAATTGCAAATTCAAGGCATATAAAATCCAGGGAAGACAAATTTGTTACGGAATGAAAATATATTTCTCATTCGGTACGTTGAATTTCCACTTCAAAACCTTCTCTACAACCTATTTTAGTCCCTACGTATTTCACTAGTAGGATCTCTCGCGTAATGTCAAGAGATAAAAAGACATTGAATGATAATGTCGGAGTTCCTGGTGAGATGGTAAATCGACTCGTTTAAACGCAGAGACAAGAATGTAACGGGAAACTTGTTTGATCGAAACGCGCGTTTCTCTAGTTTAAGAGGTTTATCACAAGTCCTCAGGATAAAGGATCCGTGAAAGTAACCGTACGAAACATTTTGAATTCTAAAGAAGGTGATAAGAGCCACGTGGACAACCTAAGTGTCCTACTTCGCCCGCAATTAATTATCCAAGATTCGGAACTAAATTTCAAAGATAAGAATGTATTCTTTTAGACAGAAATATTGGTTTTCATCATGCATAGCACCGTAAATCCAAGAATACTAAGCTTTCCTCGTATAAAAATTATGTAAGTAAATATTTCAGTAATTTGGCAAGTTTGTATTGTTATCACCGTCCATACCATACTCTCTTTTTCCTTTACCGAGTTCAAACAGATAATACTAAGAGATACTTTTCGGTTTGTCCCATTCAATTCAGATGGTAGTAAATGTAATAAATTGGATACACAAACCCTTCATCTTTCTTTTTGCTTCAGGAAACTTAAGACTTTTTCATCCAAACGCGAGCAATATGAACAATGCAGTTATCTATTCTTTGGAGAGGAAGGAGAGTAAATATTGAAAATGAGTACGCAAGAAAATGAAATAAGTGAATGGGGTAGAGAAGAGATTGAAAGATGAAATAGAGGGGGAAAAAGACTACGCAACAGAATAAACCAACCAGGAAACAGAAAGAAGTGTCGCAAAAACAGAGTAGCTGAAGTAACAATTTGGAGGAACCAGGATAAAGATGCCTGGGAATGGCACGGATGCAATAGAGGACGATAAAGGATAAACGGATGCAATAGAGGACGATAAAGCGAGTTGGAAGAACGATACGAGTATTAAGAAATGTTGCAGCAGCAGCAGCAGCAGAGATCTGTAAGGAAGAAAAGAACACTCAAGAGGTGAAGATCGCCAAGCCTTTCCTCGACAGACCGACGGCGGTGGCGCCGCAGCGAGACAAGTATTTGCTTTGAGGAAGGGCCACTTGCCTTCGATCGCAGTATAAAGTTACGGCTTCTCCCTTCAATGACAAAAGGCGAGCTTTCTATAAAAAGAGACACCCGTGAGAAGGACGGACAGAATGAGCGGCGACGAAAGTAGGGGGAAATGAGATACGGATTGGAGCAATTTGGACAAAGGAGAGAGTTATGAGAGTCGGCAGAAAAAAGGGCAATAGGAGATTGAATGGGGCGGAAGCACTGAAAGCAATGAGACATATATGTTGGAGGAAGAGAAGGAAATGGTTTACAGAATGTAACGGAATGCGAATAAAAACAGGATCACTATGGGCGAAATGTTGCCATTAATCGATTAAACACGAAAAATTGTGAAACTAGCTCCGATCAAAAAAGTAACTTTTGTATGCAGTCTCCTTATCCAGTTTTTTAAAACCTTAATTATATTTTGAACTATAACTATGGAACAGAGCGAAGAAGACTTCGATATTGATTTTTAAAATTAACATAACAAGCAATACAAATTACTTACAAATATGAGTATTAATAAGTAATAAATATAATTAATTAGTGATAAATTAATTAAGTCTGTTAATAAATGTAATGATTAATAATAAATATTATTATACAACTTCCTTTTATCAGTACAATGTATATTTTATGATTGCAAATGACATACTTGAAAAAGTAATTCTTTATTGATCCTTATGTTTGGTATTGATTCATTGATACTATTATTTGTTATCCACCGCAAAATTTATCATATTCATAGAATACGCAGAAATTTGTACAGTCAGATGTCTTGCACCAGGTTAAAAAAATAAAATCTCCTTAGCAATCGCAGAAACATACCAATCTGTTTGAACAAGAGACAACAAAGACGGAAATGAGGAAAACAGAAGAACAACAGCAACTTAGGAATCATCGTGCGCAATGGTGGAAGAAGTGGGAGGATGAGCAGCCTTTTGAATACCCAACGCTCGCAAACAGCGCATTCACAGTCGCTTAAGATTCCCTCATCCACTTGCCATTACCGACACCTCCATCAGTCTCCGCCATCACCAGCTCTACCATTCATTCCCCATCATCATTCTCGAACAAACATCATCAGTAACATCTTCAGTGCTCTCACCAACTTGGGCTTCCTCACCGTCTCATTCAAATAAGGTCTCATCACCATTTCCAATCCTNCCCCCCCATGCCTCTCCGAGGCAAGCAATGTTTGTTTGCCGGGAGATTCCTGGCGAGACAAGCGAAGACGAAATTAAAAGCAAATAAACAGGCGAAGAGCGCGGCAATGGAGAAAGAGAGAGAGAGGTGTCAAAGGAGAAGCGTCCCTCATTACATAAGTCCTCACGACAAAGGAAAAGCCTCTCGTCTATGAACAGATGAGTGCATCGTCTATGGAAGAGCGAAGAAACAACCCTTGGGGATCGCCAACGCTTCATGTTTAGTCACAATCATTTACTTTCATATTTATCTTCTAAATTGCTCCCAAATTTAGTACTTAGTTTGTAAAGAACACTTCTATATGCGATGGGTATTCTCAACTATGAAGAATGGAACTAGTTTACAATACTCGAATAAAAGAGTAAGATTAAAACTGGGCTCCGTTTAGGGAGAGCTAAGAAAATGTATGCAATATCATATTTGGTGTGTATTGGTATTTTGGATTCGCATACATGTAAATTTGTATAAGCAAATTTATAGTTATGACTTACACTACGATCTACTCAATCCTTTAAAAGTAATATATAAAACTTTCAAATCTGAAATACTCAGCTCACACTATTTCAAATCATCCAAAGGGAAGAAACGTAAGAGAAATGAAGAGTAAAAATATTTTTACGAATTAAGGTGCCTAGATCAAAGACTAAAACTATTCAGAACGAAATAATTAATATTCATAAAAGGTTTTGCCCATAAATATTACAAAAGCGATTTTGTTACGTGAAATTCTTCGTGGAGACAACGAGTCTCAAACTTCATTCCACAAGAGAAGCATCTCTCCCCAAGGACATCGTGTACAAGGATTGTACATCGTGACCTCTGAAGACTGCGAAAATCACGAGAAAAAAGGAGGAAAGCGCCGGCGCATGAATACCTTCCTAAACACGTCTTAGTTTCTCAAAGTACTATTTTCGCATGCGGATGGATCTCCAGAACCAGCTTCTCTGCACATAACGAGATAAGAACCTTTTGAAATTCGGTACCCGCATCCGCATTCATTTTTATTGCGTATATATTTAACTCGGCAACTTACACAGAATTCATTGACTTGCGTCACGTATTTTCGCAATGTCTCCTTTGTGAACGAAGGAATGGTGTAAAACGTGATTCGCCATCGTGATCTAATTTTTAAATGCATTGTTAGATGGGTGTATGAAGCAGATGAACAAATTCTTTTTGCTGTAAGATTTCATCGAAACAATACTATAAGAGAAGTGTGCGAGAGGATAATAGGTTACCTAAAAAATGCATTCGCGAAATGTTGTTTCGGAATCTTTGCGATGATGTCTGCGAACATTTCTCAGGTAAAATATGGGTAAAATGAGTATTGATAAATTGGTAATTGGTACTGGTATGGGTAACTTGACTTAGCAATTAATTCCAAAAACGTTTCCTTCATCTTGGGAACGCAATTTTTTCCTACTTTTACTATTATCAAACGATTACTTGAAGAGACCAAAAAAGTAATGGAAGTCTATTGCATTAAGTCCTCATTAAGCTGTCTCAATCGCCATCAATTAGTCTTGGTCATTTCTATCAATAAATTAAAAATTAAAGCAATGAACATTAAGAAGAAAATAAATTAATCTATACAAAATTCATACAATTGATACGTAAGACAAGGGAACATTTCAAGAAAGTCTAAAAATTAAAAAAACGGGTTAAATTCATGGGATTTGGGAAAAATTACTACATCAAGTACCACCTATGTCCAAAATGGACTGACATGTGAGTAGTATTAAAAGTATTGCAGATGAATTTAAGAAATTTTATAGAATGCTTAGTAACTTAAACATCTCAACCAGTTCTTCATTGTTTCGTTAGCCGCAACAAAAGTGTGTCCCCAATAGTCTATTATTATCTTGCAAATATTATTACAGTACAGCGAATCTAAACGTCTCGCAATACTAGCAGATTTCATCTAAACTAATATCAAGGTAAGCAACACAACGCTCAGCAATACTCATGAACGTTCCCTTCATTAGAAAAGAATGGCCACCAATTAAACATTAACTCCACGCAATTCAACGGACAAACATAAGAAAAGTAATCAACCAACGAATACAGCGTGAGAGTCTTCGTGATACCAAGATGAAAATAATGATCGTCCAGTGAGATGAGATCAAATTCAAGAACAGATGGGAGTGTTTTGCAAGCACCAGTGTTCGAATTAAAGAAATTGTAGAGAGGGAGAAAAATTTTGAAGCTTGTCTTTTCATATTAATTTATAAAATTGTCAAGAAAATGCCATTACATTCAGGGATGAAGGGAGGGGGTGAGGCATTTAAGAGGACTTTATAGTTTCTTTAATTTTATATTTAATTCTCACGTACTATATGTACTATGTATATTGACAAATTGTAAACTTGTCTAATTTAATTTTCTCATAATAAATATTTCTAGATTGCCTTATTATAATAATGTACATACATTCCATAAAATATTATTGGCACATTAGTTGCTATTAATGCTTATGGACAATCGCAAGAGGTGTAATCATTTTTCCCTGTTTGGAAATAAATATAAGATTTTACATGTTGCGAAAAATGCCAAAAGTGGGGAAATTCCCAGGGTTCTCCCCCTTTCATTCGAATCGTGGCAAGCACCGCGAGTTCTCTGCAAGGAGGACAGACGAATGCTTTTATATGAAAATTTCTTCACGGCTATAATAATGAAGATAGACAATACACACCGCCAATTCTTCAACCAGAAAATAACACTTCTAAAATTTACAAAGTTATAAAAAAATTCATTTTGAGTAGAATGTTTGGATAGATGGCACGAGATAAAATTTCATAAAATAAAATACACTTTGTATTAAAATAACTCTTGTAGTTTTAATATTTCTTAAACTTATTGCCTTTATCGCGTCATATTTGAATAATAACAATTTTAAGTTACGTGTTATTTTATGGAGAAAGCATTCGATGAGTCAAATATTTCGAAATAACTAGGCAAAGATCCAGATATCAACATTAAAATTGGTTTCTAAACTGTCGCATGTTGAAGGATCTGATGCAAAATGCAAATATTTACTACTTTATCTGTGTGTAAAGAGAATAATAAAAAATTCGATCTAAGCGACAATCGTTTATCGTATAGAAGATTCAATCAAGATTGGTAAAAGACCATTGGTAAAGCAACAAATCGTTAACTAACTTAAATTTCAAAATTGAAACACTGCTTTGTTCAGGACATTAACAAAAATTGAGGGATTATTTATTTTTAGATATCAAAACAAGACTCTAAAGCGAAACAAACATTATCTACTGATATCATCTTCATCCCGAGAAAATGTCAAACTGTTTTCATGCGATAATGTATTTTATTTTGTTATAATCTATTTTACAAACAAATTATTGATATTAATAGTACATGTTCAATTTGACACTCCAAAAATTTTAAAAATATATTTTACACATTCGAGTTAACTTAAACAACATATTTTTCAATCATCTGTACAAAATTCATGAATGAGTGTCGTTAGTACTAACATTTTTTAGTTTTAGTTTACTTTGAGCATTTTCATCATTGTTTTATACAAATGAAGAGTGGTTCAACATTTGAATATTGTCAGAAGCAACCATTCTAACTTTACGTAACATGCTGACGGCCAGGAGTCGAACAAAATGGAACCCGAGGGAAGTAGAAATAAACATTTTCCACACATCAGTATATGGTGTGAAACGTTAAATACTTAAAAGCAACGAATAATCCTAATAAACGAAAGAGTTGCGTTCACAGGAAACACTTTAAAATGCGTGGAACATCATATCACCTTTAAACCGTTCTTCGTTTCAGCTCTTCCGCAGAAGTACAAAGACCTTTAATGATAAAAAAAACATGCTGCACGAACACAGATTCTAGGGTGCTGAATTTTCATTCGGTCGTAAAATCAATTTAAATTAAGATGCAGCATCTGCGAAAACAACCATCTACCGCCCTCAGTTCCACTCGCACTGAAAACATTTTCCATTTGGAGAAGAAAGTTCAGTTCTTTTTTAAATTTTTTTATTTAATAGAGGTTCCTGGATTTTCTAATAAAATTAATTTATTAGATTTGAAATTGAAGTTAAAATAATTGAAAATTGATAAACGTCACTTTTCTCTTGATTGTTTCTTAGATAATAGTAAGAGTTGATTATTTATCACATAAAATGTGAAATACTAAATGATATACAACTCATAAATGTCTTTTTTATTTAATAATAGTAACTTTTAATTTATTATGAGATATTCTTAGAGTATAACGTAAAAACCTACCTTTCTCACAGGTAGACTTTCAAATTATTATTTCGGAAACTATAACTGAATGAATAAAATCGTGTTGTATTTTTGACTTCATCCATACTCGACGAATAGTTTTTATAACACCTGCGTAGACCAAAATATGTTTTACAATATTTATTACAGAGCAACAATTAATTAACAAAACTTAAAATGGACAAAATATCATCTCTACTTTTTCTTTTGACATTGCATTGTCCCAAAGGGTTCGATTAAAGAACAATCACAATACTAAGTGTGACACTGACGTCTATGTTTCCCGAAATATTCGAAAATTTATTGAAGTAAAATCTAATTACTCATTAAATAAAAGGCAAAATCAAGAATATAAGATGTTAAGTGTTATAATTATTTGTTCTTGACCACAGTCTCTAATCTATTACCTCAGAAATAACACCTCACTGAAAATGAATAATAGAAAGTTACGTGCAATATTAAAACGGATGTAGAGTTTTAATTGTAGATCAACAACTGTGCAGACAAGTCAGGGATCGTCCAGGAATTGTACTAAGCAGTCGAGGAAAACCCATAACAAAACTTCATGATGATAACTTCAAAATGAAACACTTTACATGCATATTGGAACAAAATTCACAAAGCTACACGTATGAAAATGAATGTATAAAATACATAATAGAGATGAGTTTTAATTTAATGAAAAAAATATTAGACACGTGGTTTCACGACTTAATTAACTTCAAAAGAAACATTTCATTGAGACTTTCATTTACGATATTTTCTTTGTAAATGAAATACAATATACATTCGGGAAAGGTGACTCTGAAGTAATAACAACCCATCAACCCGGAAACCGGCGTACTGACATAGATGAGAACGAGGTAAAACATGTGTTCCACAGAACGAAATTAACTGCAGTGGGAGGGCAGATAAATACCACGAAAGACCGCCGTACCTTGGATACGTTCTACAGAACAATGCGCACCGCTGAAACTAATTTAGCCCAAAGGATTTATTAATGGCTACTCCTGCGGTGTCACCAGTAATCATGCGCGTGAAAATGAGTTTTCAGTTCTCTAATTGGAGAGCTTTGATATGGAGAGTATATCATTTTATGAACAAAATAAAAGAGTAGTTGCCACACAGGAAAATTTGAGGGATAGTTCCGATCAATTATGCATGGATACAATTGAAAGCGTCATGCAAAAAAAAAACCGAATTTATATACAATGGCATCTCAAATTTGGAAATTTATCCCCCAAAATCGGAAAATAGTAAAGGATCATTAAAATACTAAGAAAAGGTGATATCTTATTCATGAGAAATTTTCATTGTTTTAATATTTAAATAAATGTTTGGCATCAATTGAAATATTTTCTTGGAAATTGAAACTAAATACTACGAGACACTAAATAATCGTTCACTTAATTTTTGAAGAACTTTTTCGATAACTGGTACTATGTTATCAAGATAATAACATTTTTACAGAGTTTCAATCATATAAATAAACATCAATTATGAGATAAATAGTCGTTTTTGTATTTCCACTATCAGAATTCGTTAATTGAATACACACACACACATATATATAT
>NNCF01126329.1:1916383-2034145 GCA_002313205.1 Laupala kohalensis | reverse complement strand
ATATATATATATATAATGATGAGCTGAAATGAGAGGAAACCGACAAACGTAATGGTAGTATGAAATAGTTGGTTATAAATGTAAATAAACTCCAAATAATTATTGTATTGAAAATTAACATGATACGGTTTTAAACTAAAATTTTAAAGAGTTTAATCCAATAATAACTTTGTCAAGTTAATTTGCATTTAAAAATTATTTTATACAACAAAAAATAATTTATCATGTTTAAACTTAATACTATATTTTTTGTTTACAGTAAATATTCTGCACGCATACATTAACTCTTGTAGCGAACACAGAAATTTTAATCGTACATTATGAGAAATTCCACTGCTCCGATTTTATACAAAGTGAACCTTGTGGAACTTCTCACAAAAGGAACAACGGCGTCCCATCTATATCATTTAGTTCTATATCATCTATGTGCAACGACTACGTTAGGTAAAGCACGTCTCCTAGTTTCATCTCCAGTCTGAAATTGCCGCGTACATAGTGCATATTTCCGTGTATTCACCGGTGCTTGGAAACAGACCCTCGCAAACCCAGCTAACTATTTCTGAGGCCATCGCAGCAGTACGCAACGCTGCGTCCGTTGCCTTATCCACTGGACATCGGTGGTCCAGCGGAAAGGAAATGCTCGTTACGAAAACGGCGTTTCTGTTCTCTTGGGAACAATGGTCACTCCAGAAATGGAAGGATGGTTGGAGGTAGGTCATGGAAGGATGTCGGGGAGAGAGTACGCAGTGGAAGGAACACCGGAAACAATGAACTACCGTTCATTGAGAACATCGTGGACATTACGATTTGGGAGAGAAAAAAACTGTAAAGAATTGATGAAATAGGAACAAAAGAAATATTCCTAAGTTCGAAGAAATTAACCTATGTATTACGGAACTATGTTAGATTTATGTAAAGAGGAAACGGAATACAGAACGAAAATACGATGGAGTTCGAGAAAGGGCGAGAGAACTCCATACACTCAAACTTTGGTAAACAAAAAAAGTAATTAGTGGTAAAAGAAAACACATTATAGGCCATGGCATGGTCAACTAACATGACAATACTGTGTAACATTAGCGATGATGGTTGAACAAAAAAAGGAAAAAACAAAACAAACGAGAAACGCAAAGAACCTAGTCTTTGGTATTACGAACATTACATACAAGACCTCACTACGGTGTTGTCGGAGGGAGCTGAGGCAACAATGGAGAATGAGATAGCACTAGCAACGTTGTAGTAATTACGTATACGATCGCATGAGCCACACAAGTCGAGAATCGCAATATGTCTCGATCTGTGGAGGAAATGTCGGACAGAAGTGGAATAAATAAAGGGCAATGTGAGTAGTGAAGCAAACTAGCCGCCGAAGAAGAGAATGCGATAACAGAGTTACCGCAAAGAGAGGCGTGGACACGGCAGAAATGCGGAACGCAGGTGCCGTGTAAGGAAAGGGTGGAATGAAGCAGATAATAGCAATGGAGTGGAAAGAAGGCAAGTCCACTGCGTGTAGCACGCACTTGGGGAATCATCATCTCCACAACTCTGGAAAATGGATTCAGGATCATAGTCCACCACGGAACCTACCTTGAACTCGCCATTGCTATCACTACTTTTCCCATCAACATTTACTCGATTCCTTTCATCAACAGCCCTCGATCCGTGCTCACCTAACCAATGAATAATAATAACAGAATAAAGGAATCTCTCCATTGAAATGATTAGAATATGGGGTGTTAAAACAGAAGCAAATCCTATTATCATTGAGGCTTTGGGAATGGAAAATTAAATAAAATCTAGTTAAGATCCCAGGTAATACTAAGGACAGTGAAATGCAGGAAATTGCATTACTGGGAACAGCTCACATTCTTCGAAAGGTACTTTAAAAGCACGAAATTGAAAAGCCTGATCCTTGGGACGCTGGTTGCAACTTGGACTAACAAATGAAACCGACACTGAAATTGCCAGTCGTGAAGAAATGGTGAAGTAATAGCAATAATTATATTTTTATCCCCGAAAAATTATTCCATGAATGACATTGTTAGTACAGGAATACGTAGTCATCATGCAACACTAGTACACGTCGGATAACGTATCTGAGTATAGACAGCCGGTCTGAAAGTCAACACCACGGAATTCTGGTGGATCTTCTTCACCTGACAGCCCATTTTATCTCTCATCACTACTGACAAAAATACTTAAACAGTACATGTAAACCTAGGTTTACAACGGCACTCTTTTCTATAAACAGTACAGGTACTCAAACTGTTTGCAAATACACAACGTTTTGGTTTTTTGGTTTATTTTGACTTATTAAAAAAATTTCTTCGAAAATAATTTCAGTTCTCTAAAACTAATATCTCCTCCAGAGAAATCACCACGTCAACCAACACCACACTATCCTTCACCACCACCCCTACCTCTCAAAGCCATCTTTCTTGATATTCATGCTCGGCCGTGCAAGGGCGGAACGATAATAACAGCGGGATATTGCCATCGCGTAGGAAGGGAGAGAGGGACGTGTTATTGGCACCGTGCTGCGTGACTGCACGCCCGGGCTACCGGCTCTGGAACCGGGATGAGGCAACGGACATGGTCAACAAAGGGAACTGCTAACACAGCCACAGATGAAACGAACAATGGGGAAAACACGGTACATCAAGTGTTGAAGGCGAAGGCCATCCAAAAGTGGAAAGAGCAAAATACAGTTCACAGGAAACTCGTTCTAGCAACAATGAACAGGAGAAAAAGTTCTTTCCGAAAAATCAGTCGTTTTGATCATCGAATACAAAAGTTAAATCACATCAAACCTCAGAACAAAATACCACAATAAGTGCCTAATGACTACTAAGTACATTGTACTATTTACGTCCTTTATGTAATCCAGATAAATAAATAATAACTTACGATCGTTCACAATGTATTTTGTGTTTTATTCAATCTCGAGTTGAATAAATGTATTGAAAAAGCAAAAAAAAAAAAAAAAAAATTTCCAAAAAATAGTCATAACTTATAATTTAATTCCTAAGTACATTTTTGCTGAATATGACAACTATACTGGGTTCCTGTCCCAGGAAGACATAATTAAATGTTTAGACAAAAATTAAGATGAAATAAGCAAAAATTTTAAATTTAAAATTTATTTCGTAAAATTATGAACCAAGTAGAAACATGAATAATGATTCGAAAATATAAACATTACGAATTACTAAAATAATTTTCACATCAAGTACGAAGATAAATATTTTCTCTCTCGGTTAGCAATATACTTTGTCCACAAAAACAGTTTTGGCAATGAAGAATATCTTCATCTACATAATTTGTCGAGAGTTCTTCCGCAGAACATGGAGCTTAAAGTAAGTTCTAACATCAGTCATAATTACAACTTAACTATGTAAATTCGGCTAATTATCTTGTGACATTAAGTTCATTATCATATCTCCTCCAAATCCTCCCAGACTTGCAAATACCTGGAGATGTACGAGAGGCAACTATCCCAAACGAAGAAAGTAATTCACCACTAACACAAGACTGTAAAATCTTAATCTATTAACGAGTTATAAATATGACCTTTGTTTACACTCAAATTCTGATGCATTCAAATTAATTGTAGTACAGGGAAAAAGCAATTTCTTTGTAGAATTATATTTCTTATTAATATATGAAGATGTTATCGAAAGAGCAAGTCTAATCTTTTTATAAATTTAATAGCCACATGTTTCTATTTTAGTAACACACTCTTTTAGAAACGTTAAAAGTAAGTAATGTAGGTACTATTCATATTTATGAAAGTTAATAAAATTAATACAATATATCATAAATTTATTTTCTGTAAATTGGCAAATGGAAAAGAGTGGATACTCTCTATAACTCCTCTGTTACACCACACCACAAGCCCAGATGCGGTGTGGGTATTTTTTGGGTAGAAGCGGGATTCAACCATAAATATCACAACCCTTATGGTAGAGATCGCTGCCACCAGCTTGGTTTCCTAAGCAATCATATACACGTGTAATAACAATAAAATATTCCTTTAATACAAGTTAAATTGAAATCTGCGTATTTACAAATTTGGACGAACTCTCAAATCATAAATACAAGTTTGAATTTGTTATTACACAGTTATTGCTATCTAAAAGCAACAATTACACACAGATATGAATACTGGTGTCATCAATTAATTCGGAAATCTACCCAGATCATCCGAATCTCCAAAATTTACAAGTTGCTATCCCGAAGAAACTATCTGTTCCAAGTTACGTCATTCGCGCCTAATAGCAATGTAATTGAATTACCGCAGCAATTCTCAGTGGTCTGACGACCAATACCAACCAGGTCACATCTCAAATAACCTGGGTTTTTCCAAACACTCCGCAGAAGTCTCAAAGTCTGAAAGTCTCCGATGATCTTCAATCCTCCCAATATATACGGAAGCGGAGGTCACGTGATCACGCCTTCGGTACCGTACTGAGCACTCTACATCATCTTGGTCACCCCTCAGCTTCTGAGAACACTGCCTCTTTACCGATATGCCAGCGTCCTTCTCGGGATTGCCATTATTTCAGCATCCGGTGGAATTTTCCATTTACAACAGTCTTTCTTTAGGGATTTTTCCGGCCTGGCCTCGGTACACATGGCGAACAAGTCCCTCTTACAGAAATATTACAAAACAAAGGAAGACAAGCACCCTTCGGCCGGCGTTCTTCGAGCGCATTGCTCCCTCCCGGAAAAGCAGGAGGCTGGTCCATACACTGAATGGAAAGGCTTAGTGGTCACTGTTCCTTTTTTGGCGGCGCCTGGCCCGACCCGTAATCCTATCAAGAATTTCCGACTAGCAAAATGCGTGAAAATCTTAATATTTCACAAATCGATAGACTGAACTTGTCTTGTTGTTACATCCTCCTTCTCGTTCCACCCTCGCACCGTTATCCATTAGCAGAGTCGCCAAGAGGACTTGAGGGACGTAGGGCAGATTTTGAATTTCGGGCACGACTCCCACCTCCCAATCATTAGCTCTATATAACAAATAATAGTAAATCAACGTACGAAAATATTTCAATATTTGTAACGTACACATTAAGTAGGCTAGATTCTTAGATGATGGTAAATGTCGACGGTAGTTGAGCTGTCCCTCTACATGTGGACATCTCAACTCCCATACAAATCTAAACTTTCTTGGGATACTGCGATTAAACAACTACCGACAGTAATTTATCACCAATAATCCATCGATACTTAAATTTCATCAATAATTGATCCTTGTGGGACCTTTACTCGGAGGCGAAATCAATAGATATATTTTTATCATTAATGGTCCCCGTTATGGTTCCATTTCCCATGGAGTCTTTTCCCCCAAACTTGGCGGCACAATCCATGAGCTCGTTGGAAATTCTTAGAAACCAGAACGCGGATAATAAGGAACATATCAAACAGTCACGTACTGAAATAGTGAGAAAGCATTCAAACCTTCCTCCACTTCTTTCTCCCATATATTCAAGGGCAGCCGCGTGTGCTCGCATCAGACGCGTCCGTGGCTTCCGATGACGTGCAGTCGTGCAGTAGCGAGCGTGTATTTGCATATGCACGCGTGCCTCTTCCCAGAAGCACTGCGAGAATCGCGACAGCCACGACGCGCGTGGCATCGTGTGCGTCTATGCACTGACAGTTTAATTAATGTGATTCAACACCACGAACATCGTCATGGTATCGGATCATATCCCTCTCCTTAAGTTTTTTAAAAAAATAAGATTCTTCGCGTAATTCATAAATTTATTTTGAGAGTATGTTGCACTTGTGTCACGTAAGCGAAAAACAGAGTAGAATTTATCTCTAGAAATAAGACTTTTTAATTTTCGAAAAAAATTATTCGCTAATTTCTGAATTCAACGTTTAAATTTCTGGAAGAAAAATGTATTAGCCCCAACTAATCGGAAACAAAACGGTTATATAAATATACGAGTATTATAACGGTAACATGGTACAGAAAACTTATTTATTTGTGAGGAAAATATAAAACGCATCCAACCACATCCATACACTCGAATAATACGAAGAGCACAGATACATTTTAATGCATCAGCTTGGTGTATTTTACAGGTTAAAAAAAGTCTCTTTCTACGACGCATTATTTTGTTTTGATAGTAATGTTTTTAAATGAGATTTTCAAGTTGAATACCACTCAAAAGAATTTAGATAAACGATATGAATGCAATTTACTACTTTCACGATACCAAGGACATAGCGACCAGTACCTCATGTTAGATCACTGCTTAATGTTCTCATCGATCCACTACTATATAAATAAAAGAAACTAACTAATATCTGTGAAAACTTTCGTTAACGTAAAAACTGAACGAATCGGGAATCGAACCCAGGACTCCTCGTTGATTACAGGGGTGTTAACCATTACACCATCCGTTCGCCTTCCACAACTGTACATCATTTCCATCCATACCTAAACCCGGAAGACCTGAGATACATCCCCATACTGATTAGAGAACCAGGCGGTACACTATTCTGTGTGCGCTTAAGTACCGGTTTCACACATACGTACGCTTTAAGGTTGGTTATACATTTCTTCAGTGTAGGTACACCATTGCGATATGTAGTGGTTAACACCCCTGCGATCAAAGCAGGAGACCCGGGATCGTTTTCACCTGACCGAAAGTTACTACATATCTTCTCCACGTGTAGATACTCGGAAGAAGTATATAACTAATATCTCTCGTCTCCAAATGTTCTCTGAGAGAATTTTCATTTTCCGAAGGAAAGTTCACATCGTGTCTTTCGTTTTCAGAACCTAATTGAGAGTAATCATCCCCATTCATGTGGATCCAGCCCTCTTTCTAAAGCTGCTTTAAGGTACCAATCACGATCCAACACCCGAACAGCTTCACGAAAGTGAGAGAGAGAGAACGCTATCCTTCTACTTGGAGCTTGAACGTCCGTCGCACGACGACAGTCCCCGTGAATTAAGCTGTGTCCCCAAGGAGTGTGGATGAAGGACGAAGAGGGTGTGTGGCGGTGCTCGCGCGTGCCCAGAGGGCGTGGAGGAGCGGAGCGGAAACAGTGGACGTGAGCGGCCTCGCAAAGTCCCACGTCCATTAGAGATCCGCACTCTCAACGTCCCAAACAGGACCGCCTAAGAAGACGTCCACGGCGATGCATTCACTCCTTGAGCGACCACTTCTTTTTTCTCTTTCATTTTAGGACATCTATCAATTTTCTTCGGAGAACGGAGAGGTGGAAGGAAAACTGTGGTAAAGGTGCCTGGTTCAGCGCATGAGTCTCCCTGCGCACTACTCGTATTGTAACGGGATGACGCGCCTTTACCTTTGCACCCCTTTGGGTATTTATAAAAGCGTCGCATCCCCGATAAGGGAGACAAGCCAGCGAATGAGCGAGGAGTGCGGAGGCTGAGACGCTCGGGTAATTGGTAGTTATATTCGTGTGCCTGCTGTTCGAGTTGATCAGGGAACCACAACCCATCAGGGAACACACGGCGCTGTGTTCGTTGTACTGCGTCTTGTCTGCTGTTAATCATTGGAATAGGTAATTATGTATTTATTATTAATTTACTCTCGGCCTTTATAATTTAACATATTTCCATGTTCTTCTCGAGAAAATCAACTGGAGTGATCATTCTTTCAAATTATTCTAGATCGTTTCTGAAAAGAAAAAAAAGAATACAAAGCGAATGTTTTTCATTGTCATGATTTCGCTGCGTGAAGCAACGATGATTCCATTCGTAGCATAGATATTTTTTTCAACAAGACAATTTCACATATAAAATAAAGATAAAAATCATGAATTTTAGAGCTACAAAACAATGTTGTAAAAATTTGTAATTTGTTATACATCGAAGGACATCTTTTTCATGATAACGAAAAATTTCATCCAACGTCTGAAGAGATAAGTTACGATTTTGAGGTCTTTTCTCAGTTTATTTCTGGATCCTTTACATTACAAATTGTGAAACTTCTCTTCAAAATATTTCACTTTAGCCACAATGAAAGCATAGTAAATTATCGACCACCGCTTTCTAAAATTAATCTTGGAATATATTCACCAATGATTTTAATTTCACTCAAGCTCCAACACATTTAGCTACAGCGTGTGACACGAACAATAATATACAAACCAACTAATTTACTTTCTAATAGTATAATACTAGAGAACAAATCAAGGTGAAAAATAAACAACGGTCAATCGCTTTTGCAGTATTTCAGGTTTCATTTCATCAAAAATTATGTCATTACATACAAGAGCAGATACAGACTAATATTAGGGGGCGGGTCATAACAAAAGAATACAGTCTAGGGCATAGTAATTTCCAAAAAAACATTCACAACGTAAACATGAGCGTATCATGCCATTCACATCAACATCCCCTCTTACAACCATACTGGCACCACCATCGCCAACGCTATACTTTAGTCGAACTGGGTATGGCACGTTGTGCGTTGTTAAATCGTTTCTACAAATATACTGCAGTACTAATTACTCATTAAAATTGTTCAAATGCGTCAAACTTCTTGAAAATCGTAAACGCTTTTGCGCGACTAAAAACTCATTCTCTATGGGGGAGGGTCATGACCCCCTTGACCCCTCCCTTGTATCCGAACCTGATTACACGCTTTTCCGACGGGTACGTATAAATGACATAATTTTATCCTATCCAAACGAACTTAAATATTTTATTAAATATATTTTTATTACGTACGTATAAAATTATTCAAACGTAATGTTCTAAAATATAACATTTAAAAGCTTATACTTTAACACACACTTGAGTCATGGAGGTTTGATGACGGAAAACCCTGTGTGCAAGAACTCCCAAGAGAGTCGTTAGCAACGTCACCATCCGAGAGCATCTTTTTCCACCATTTCTTAATGGACCCTCATCCCTCCGCCATTTCCATGTTCCCATGACGACCAAAATCCTTTCCATCATCTCTCACACCCTTAATCATCCTTTTATATTCGCGTTTCTTTGCCTTCTCCCACCGATTAATTTTCTTTTTTCCGTTTATACGTCGCTCAAGTCTCATTCATTCTTTTACGCAGAAGCTCACATACTTTATTCTCCGATAGGGCAACTATCGTTCCTATAAATTTCAATAACCTCGCTTTCACTCAGAGGCAATAAAAATCCGAGAGGGGCCAAGTAGTTTTCTTTCCATTGTTTGGTAATGGTGGATACTGAATCATAAATTCCTAATTTGTTTTTAAATCCTAAGGTGTGTTCGAGCAATGAAAACTTTATAGCGTATTAAGGCAGAGCTCCAGGTATTCATTGTGAGTTTATGACGTCTGCCGAGGTGTGATACACATGTAAATGCAAGTGGTCTCGAAGATGCGATCGATATACGCGTGACATTTACGATTGTTAGGCGAGAAATGAAAGTCGCCTCTCAGAACTTTGCGCAGATGAAAAAGTACGTAGAATCTTATTCAAATGCGATCGTTGTTTTTCGAGAAACAGAAATGTGAATGTGGAAAGAGTACGTATAAAAGAATTGCTGACAAATTAAACTATTTTTTTTCTCGATGAGGGAAACCGAGGGAAAAAGCAGAGGTGTGGGAAGTTAGATATGACGAACTTAACAACGTCATAAAGTTCCTAATGAACTTGGGTATAAACACTGGAGAAGAATGTAAGTAAAATAAAAGACTTTTGTGATTACATCGGTCATTCAGAACCCATAACTATCGTATTTGATTGCTTTTCAAGCTTCATTTGAAACGTAACGCTTAATGACAGCAATGTAAGAGATTACATAGACGGCTCAGAAAATTAATTTCGAACTTGGTGTGACTGAATTAATCACTGTAAGAACAAAGGACGTAACTTGTGAATGTTGAGTGACTAACCGACTACATTTATTTTATGTTGGAAGCACTTAAATGTTGTGTAAAATAAATTTGAAATAAATGATTGGAAGTGAATTATTTATTCGATAGTTGATTATATTTCTAGATCGTTAAGATTTTATATTTACACCACGAGTTTTATAAAAACCCAAAATCTGCGAACTCACATACTTTAAAGTTTTACGAATCACAATAAATGCAAACGCGTGATCCGTACAAAATTATAAATACACGGTACATTGTTATAATTAATGGACAGTTAATGTTGAACAATATCACTGCTAAGTAACAGCACGACACAAAAGATTCAGAACAAACAAAAGTGTACTGTTTGAAAATGAATGGACATGGGATCATCAAGTAACAAAAACTAAGTAAATTACACATTCATGTTATATAAATTTATGTAATTATTAGTCATAATATTGACCTTTCAAGTGCTTAAAAAAAACTTTCTACTTTAAAGGTGATTGTTATGAATGATAATCAAAGAAGATGGCTGTAGCAGGAATATAATTATTTAACAATTTTAAAAAATACATTATGATAATTTAGTGAGCATTCTAATGAGCAGGATATTTCAGCAAAATAGAGAGTGATACTACATAGCTTCGTGAAATAATGAAGCAAAATCGTACTCTCGAATGAAAAAAAAACGTTTGCATATAACAACTACACTTTACGTTCATGAACGTTCGTCCATTCAGAAAGTATTATATTACTCGTTTCAACATTCCTCTTTACGAACACATCCTAGTAAGGCGACACGTAACTAAGCAGCGCACTGTATCATGCATTGGGTGGGGAGGGACCGCAAAGCAGCTACAGAGAGCAATCCCTTGTTGCCTCATGTGTCACGCTACTCCCTCCTTCCCGCCATGCGCGTATTAGACGAAGGTAATGAAGGGTTTAACATGGTTAACTTCGGTGCCTCAGTGGTGTACACAAAGGGCTATTCCGATCGCGATTAAGGTGTGTCGAGAGCACCTAAGCCTACACCCACTCAACTGCTGAGCACACAAGTCATTCCCGGCCTCCATTAACGAGGGAAGGAGAAGATTAAAACAGATAGTTATTATTATCATCATTGCAATTATCATATTTATAAAAAGGCTCCAAAGAACGATCAAATAATAATATTTTGATTTTAAAAATCGTAATAATGAGAGCAATATTACGTTTTTCAAATGGTTAAGAAAGATCTGTCCCCCTAACTATATGGCATCACATGTCTTGGAGAGAATTCACAAGCGGTTCTCAACGTACAATACATTTCACCATACATTATTCAAACTCACCATTGTTAGACATGAAATAGTATTAGCAAACTCTACCATGTGCTATGCATTTATTTCTTCCGAGGTTTAGGTCTGGAAATGGTGTACAGGTCTGAGATCAAAGTAGGAGTCCCAGGTTTAATTCCCGGCTCTGATTGCCATTTTCACCTGACTGAAAGTTATCACTCTACCATATGTTAGTTTAAAATTCTAAAAGTTGAACAAAAACTCAAATTTAAACAAACTCATTTTTATTAAAATGAAACGCAATTGGTAGGGAAATAAGTGAGTAATTTCTTTTGCGTTGCTCTCATATTAGCTGGTGGCAATATGTAAAGGATGTGATGAAATAATCTTGTTATCCCCATTCTGTGGAATGTACTCTTACTCAAATGAATATCTTACGAGGGATTCGAAGAAACAGCTTTTGGCATATGGACCATCATGTCGTATTGAAAGTTACTATATCAAGAATACTTCGCTGCATAACGCATTGAGTGAACTTAATCACATTAGTCATGAGTATTCTCTCCAACATTCTCCAGGATTACACACTCGTATCCCATCTCACATGACACCTACTCCTCACTCCACTCATACTATCCAACTTCGTGACATCTTCACCATTTCTCCATCATTAAGTAGTACTCCGCAATCGTATCCAATGTGGATATCATTACACACGATTCACTGAAATATCCTTATCTGTTCTCAATGACATTAAAGATGTGGATTTATTCCTTAAAGTTCCTACACAATGGTAACGCATGAAGGCATAATGGAAATTTCATAACTAACAATGCCGTCACAGCGTTTACAATTGCCTAAGATTCGACCTCTGGGTACACAGTACTACCAATATTACTTGAGACCATCACCATGGTAATAGCAACCAATATCATTGCTACCGAAACTTCTATCACCGAAAGCTACCACAATTACTATCGCCATTAGTGTAAATACCACTAATTTTACAACAACTATAACCACAGTCAGTGCCACCGCCATATCCAGCACAAATGTTACTATACCATAGGAAATTTCATAATTATGAATATCATCGTCACAGCGTCTACAATTGCCTAAGTTTCTATTTATGCATACACAGTGCTGCCAACATTGCTTGCGACCATCACCATGGTCATTGGCACCGAACATCATTGCTACTAATGTTGCTGTCACCACAAAGGCTACCACAATTACCATAACCATTAGTGTAAGTACTACTATTGTACCACAACTACAACTGCAGCCAGTGCCACCACCATTCCAACCACTAATGTTACTGTTACAAATCCCTCCCGGAAAGCATCCCCACCCTCGACAATCCAACCATCGCACCTCCACCGCAGACGCTCGTCGCTTCTGTACAGTACCTTTGCGACTAGCGGATCCATAATTACGCAGCGACGCGTGCTAAAGTGATAATTAGAAATGCGCGCGCCCGCGCGAGCGGCGGTCGTAAGCGTCGGATTTGCGTGGGCGGGTTGACTCCGTGCACTGGGGATTCGAGATTTCAGAGACGGAATTCGACGGTAATTTCTCGGATGCGTTCGTGGCGGCTGCAGCTTTACGCGAGTGAGTGGGCATTCAAGACGAAGGGAGAAATTGGGTTCAAAGAAGATAACAGGAAGACACTGGGCCATGTGACAGATAAATGATGTTTCCCATTATTCTGTCATAGATGTAATACAATTATCACACAAAACCTCTGAAAGATCCATGACCCAGACCACATTTATTTATAATTACAATTACTCTGTAAAATAACACCGTATAGAACGAGAATGCAAAAAAGAAGAGAAACAAGTCTCTACTTCTACAGGAAATGGTATTGTTGAGTACGCTTTGTAAGTCATAATCATCTCTCGAAAATTAAAGACCAAAGCCGTGCTAGAAAGTACGAAAGAACAGTTTTACTACTTTATTACACTAGAAAAAGGATTCTTCTAATAATTAAATAGAAGTTTCAGTACAAGTGTAGTAATATTATGAGTTGAAGTGTACAAAGACAAAAAATAATGAAAAACTCTCCAGGGGTCCAAATAATATCGTAGTCATTTACGTCAAACTACGAGTATTAACAAACATACTGAATTTCATTCATACATAGAAAAAAAAATCTAAGCAATGGTGATTATTAATATCACCTTCTTTGCAAGACTTCCCCCTCAAAAAAAAAAATCATCAGAAAAACATCCCTGTGAATGTGAAAACCATTTTAGGAGAAAATGCTGTTGATAATAACAGTATAACTACATTTCAATGAGAGAGTAACTATGCAGAAAACACTAAGGGGTTTTCACTTCAAGGTCCAATCTTGAACTTAGGAAGAGCGGAGTGATTACGAGGTCAAACAAAGGGTAATTTCAAGATCTCCAATGTATCATGTTAGATCTCTCTCTCTCTCTCTCTCTCTCTCTAACAGATTACAAGAGAATGCATCAACAAAGAAAGGGAGCGTCAGACAGCAGGTATTGTTTAATCATTAGAACGTTTACATAGGAACGTGCAAGAATGTTCTCAAAGAGGTCATATTTCATGAGGATCTTACGAAAGAATAAGGTGCGCCCAAGTGGAAGAAGCACGTAAAGTATGGAAAATTGCGGTTTTGCTACACGTCGGGATGAGTTTCCGGAGAAAGGTAATAACTTAATTATACCATTCACCTCGTCACAGAAACAGAATGTTTTTTTGTTATTATGGACTGTATTCGAATGATTCCATTTAATTGAATGAGCTCATCTCAAGCGTTTACGAGTCCATGAAGCATTCTGTGAATTCAAGGGAACAGTGCGTGTACTTTCTAAATTCAGTGTATTCTTCTTTTTTTGCGGGGCTTTACGGCTCGTCGACATCGAGGTCATTGGATCCCTAAAAACTTGCACAGGTAGGGAAAATGCAGTTACGCACTAATGAGAACCAACATCACTCTCCTCGCGTGTGGGAATCGCCGAATGACTTAACTATACCCCCTAAAACCCTCCTGAATTACAACATACCAAAGATATCTCAAAACCAAAAATCAAAACACTGAGGATAAAAAATGAGTGGGGGAAAAAAATGAGGAAAATTAAAGATACACTAGCCCTAATAGCGTCGGGATCGAAAAGAACAAGAGGAGACAAGGAAGGTTAGGAAAGAGAAAGGAAAGATCATAGCACAAGTAAGTGGAAGTAATGCCAGACTCTGCTCGGGACCCCGTGTTTGCCATACACGTACTTACTAGATGTAAGTCCCCTGGGTGGTCAGTGTATTCTATATCAAACCTTTGACACTATTTAAAAAATCATAAAATAATATTGGAATAATTATTACTTATTATATATGATTGTAATACTCATAAATTGTATTCAATCATGACACAGACGTGTATTATTATTTTTTCTTTCGCGTACATTGATGGTATATGTTATGTTCATTTGCTTGCCTCCGGGAGAATATTTATCCTTCACATACTCATACGGAGAGCTTGAAATTTTTTGGCAATAATGTATGAGCTATATCGCTTAAAATTGCTCTTAAAAACCACTAAAAATACTGAAACGATTCATTAAATTCGGTTATTAACAATTGGTCAGCATTAAATTCCCATGTGATAAACTCACCGAGGCGCAGAACTGTTCTAAGACGCTTTAGGCAAATTCATGCGCTGTTAATTGGACGATAAGTCCACGGCCAATACACGTCAGAGGAGTGGTAAGGGAAGGAAAAGTTAATTCTTACTAACCATTCAATTCGTCCTTGATTACGCACGATTCCACGAAGTGTGTGTAGTACAAAAGACTCTTGAGGTCACGGGAAGAGTATACTCGCAACTGTCGATCGAGAGTTCTGAATGCACACGCTGCTGGGCATAATTGCACGAGTAAAGTCACCCTGACGTCACGTGAAGAATACGAGATAGCTTCTAATACATGTGAATAAGAGAACACTGCCGAGCAGATGGGGAAGTAAAAGTGTGTTCGGATTCCAGTAATGAATATCATCCGTTAGATACACACATTTCACGATGCTTTCACTTGTGTATCAAGCTCAAGATTAGTTCAAGGGAAATGCAAGAAATTCAATTTAAGCACACAATATAATAATAATAATAACAATAATAATAAATTTATTGTCAAAAACAGTACAAACTATGTATGACCACGTGGAAGACAATCAACTAATTTACTCTCCGGAAGCAATCAAGGGACCATCCCATCAATTCCGATCAAGGGCACTAAGGCAGAGGCGGATTCAAAAAAATTCAGCATAAAAAATTCTAGATAAGATAGAAAGTAAGCTGTGAGTTATAATACTAATAGAATGTCAATATGTTTGTAATTTTACGCAAAAAATTACATGTACAAGTTATTATCGAACTATACATTATTCTGAGTATAGTGTTTAAAAATCATAAGAGTTGAAAAAAAAACCCACTAAATTCACGATTTATTGTTACAATAAACATGTCCCTAAACAAAGCCTAGAGAACCCGTATAATAAATCCGCCTTTACCCGAAGGAAAAACGGAGAAAAACCCGGGCAACAGGGTGGGGCTACAGGATTTATGTACACAACCGAGCCTAAGTTGAGTACACATAAAACTAAATTAATATGAGCCTTAAGAGAACACAATCATGCAAGAAAATAGTTTTTGAAATCGTTATAAGTTATTTAAAAAGTACTACAGCAATGGCGTAATAAAGTAAAAGACGAATTTAACTTTTATTAAAATCAATAAATTCTTTTACAGTGTAGAAGCACTGGTGCAGGAGGTAGTTTTTAACCGCGGATTTGAAGATATTCAATTTCATAATATCTTTTATATTCTTGGGCAGGGAATTATATAGAACGATTCCCGAATGGTATGGTCCCTTTTGGCAAAGAGTGGTTGACACTCTAGGGCGATGAATATTACTACTATTGCGTGTATAGTGTTCGTGAACGAGACTGTTTCGTATAAAGCAAGGGTGGCACTTCAGTAATTCGGTCTTAACAAACACGACCGTTTCATAAATATAAATGCAGGGAAGTGTTAAGATATTTAATTCCTTGAATAAAGGTTTACAAGAGTTTCGGGGGTGAGATTTACAAATTATCCGAACTATCCTCTTCTGAATTCTGAAAGTTTGAATACTCTGACGGGAATTACCCCAGAAGGTAATGCCGTAACGTAAATGGGAGTAAACGTTTGCAAAATAAACGCGACGGGAAATACGTGGACTAACTGCGTTAACTAAGTTTCAAAATGTGTAACACAATTTGCTTAATTGGGAATTAAGATTGTCAATGTGACAATTCCATTTGAGGTTGTCTTGAATATGGAGACCTAAGAATTTTGTATTTGTAACAGTTTTTAATTGTGTTCCGTTTAAAGAAAGAGAAACCTGGGGTAAAGATTTTGTGATACTATTGTGAAATGACATAGACACTGTTTTGTCAGTGTTTACAATGAGACGATTTGCATGGAACCAAGTCGAAAGGTTAGACAAAACTTTTTGAGCATTGGCGTGTTTACATAGTAAATTAGTGTCATCAGCAAAAAGAACCATTTTGCAATCTGATGTGGAGGATGACATGTCGTTCACATACAATAAAAGAGTATAGGGCCGAGAATTGAATCTAGGGGTACTCCGCAAGTAAGTGGCTTTGTTTCTGAAAGACAACGCTCAAGTATTTTATATTTAGTATAGTATATTTCTACCTGTTGATATCTATCTTTGAAATAAGAAATTAGCCATTGATGTGGAAGTCCACGAATGCCTAAAGAATGCAATTTGGAAAGGAGAATCCGTGATCGATGACATCGAATGCTTTGGATAAGTCAAGAAAAACACCCTGAGGATTTTCTCCACTGTCTAGAGATGTGGTAACATCGTTTAAGAAGGAAAATATGGCGCTTGTAGTGGAAAAGGATTTCCTAAAACCGTGTTGATCGTCAGAGAGAATGTTATTTTTTGATAAAAAATCTAGAAGACGCTTATAGAACAATGTTTCTAGGATTTTTGAGAAAGTGGGTAGTAGAGATATTGGTCGGTAATTTCCAATATTAAGTTTGTTTCCTTTCTTGTGTAAAGGTTTCACTTTAGCACTTGATTACTCAAAAAAGTTCCAAAATTTCACTGAAGAACCATAATAATTAAAACGGACTTGTTGAATGTTGGTAGGACAGTAGTTGAAAGCTGCTTACGAGAACATTTTAGTTTTCCTTTCCTTTTTTGGTTTTACAAAATACCTGAGCATTACCTAGTTGAGTAGGTATATTGTTAGTGCATTTAATATTATTTTGGTAAATTATTATATACTTTATTTTTTGGAGAGTCAGGATGAATTACCCTCCAACATTGTAGGTTAAAACTTTTCAAAACACTGCCTAACACTCTCTTGAATTAATAATTCATTATATCGAACACATTTTCAGCCTCCATATTACACTATAAGGATATTCTTGCTTGAGATTAAATAAAAATGTATATGAACAGTGTATTCATGGTTTGTGAACTATTAGCCCTGACGTAGATATGGAGTATATCGAAACTTTGGCGAAACAAAACGATGAGTTCTACTTGGCCTAATCGCAAGAATATTCTTAATGTGTAATTCATTATATTTAAATATATTCACGTTTAAGGATACAGCAAATGGGCGACACGTGTAGTGCCTAACGCGCTCGCCTTCTGGGGACGCCGGTTCAAACCCGGTCCGATCCAAATGGAATCCGAGGTGGTGGACGGAGCGGTGTTCGCGGCAGGTTTACTCGGGGTTTTTCCGTTTCCCCTGCTTATCATTCCGCCACAACATTCACTCATTATCATTCACCCCCATGTCATTCATTCATCATACGCCTTGGGAAGATGCGTCAGGAAGGGCATCCAGCACCCCTGTAATTTCCCCTGCCATGACAGAAAGAGGCACCATACCATCCTTCATCTCCGACCCCTACAGGACAAGTTCAGTATTTTTTTATACGAATACAGCAAATAACACAGTTTCGAATAGTGGAATATGAGGCCATTCAAAGCTTCTTCTCAATTTGAATCTGTATCACTGACAGTGGTTCTACGATCGCAGCTTCGCGTTATCTTCACTATTTTATTCTAAGACTAATCGATTCTATTTTTTTTTTTTTTAATTTACTTCAACACATCATCCATCTTCAATCCGGTTCATAAAATCTCCTTACCTTTCTCGATACGCAACGGTAAACGTGCAACAATCCCCAATCGGATCAAAGTCATCTCCTTCCTCCCTATTCGCCCTCACTCGCATCTCCTCGTTCCGTCATCAGTGAAGCTACGCCCTGAACCATTTCCTCACCCATGCGGAGTCTCCTTTGCATTTTAATTGAATTTATAGTCGGCATTTCGCATTTCCAGATAAGCCGCATCGATTCGTGACCCAAGTCCCCGGCTCAAGTCGTCCCTTAAAAAAAACCGGGAATGTAGGGGGTAGTGCGAGACTACGGTTTGGAGGGCAGCAGACGTGGTGACTTTTGCCGCCGCCGCACCGCTGCGTCTCCCTCCCTCTCTCGGCCTCTCGCCGAGAGCTTGACTGAGCGAGCGACAGAAGAGATCAGTGCAGATTATCTGGAGGCTCTGGCGGAGCCATCCAAGGAACAAATCACGATCGGAAATTGCGCTGGAGAGCAGTGCAGACGAGACAGCTTCGTCGAGCCAATCGCGGCGCTCTGGAAGAGAGGACAGTTGAACGAGAAATAATTGAAGCGAAGAAGTGAAGATAAAGGATAAATAAACCGTGTTGACAGAGAGAATATTTACCATCCTTTTTACGTCTAGGAATATGAAAACATTATTGGAAGAGAACATTGCGCCACAGAAGTAGATATATAATAGTTAACCAGAAAAAATTAAAACAAAATATATCAGAAATATCATTCATTCATAAAGAAAACTAGGCGAAGAACATTTTAGGTTTTCAATAAAAGTATTCCAACCTATTTTCTTTCATTCATGAATAGCAAATACTTCAATCATTTAAGTCAACTAAAGATATTATACTTCTTAAAAATATTTAATAGGAACAATTTATGTTTTTAAAATTGTTTTTGTAAAATAACCTGCTCTCCAATCTGCAACTTTACAGCACACAAGCAAACGAAATTATTACTTATCACAGATCTGCAAGTGCCACTGGTATTCTGAGAAGTCCGTTATGTTGCCTTCCAGTGCCCATAGACCCTTTACAACTAGCAGGAAAATGAATCCCTGATTGGCAGTGGTGGCATTCACTTTCACAAGTTTCAACTTTAACATGCGTATATAGTACAGAGTTACATTTTTTTCTAGTTTACTTTGAAATAACACTTTAATATCGATTTTCTTTTCTGGTTCGTAAAATTAATGGTTTTATAATTTGTGCAGAATATTCTCCCAAAACAAATTGTCGTTTACGGCTCTTCATATCGTTGTTATATTATCTATAAATTCAGCATAGAAACGGAAATTTTTAAAAAATAATTCACTTTATATTTAAAATGAATAGTAACATCAATACCTTCTTGAATCCAGTATTTGATATATTACTTTGTCATCTTAAAAATCTGTTATCTGGAATAGTGAGATTTCACCTCCATCCATCCACACACACTCACTCATACAAAAAGGCAATCTTGGGTTCTACACAAATGATACGATAATTACCGCACACATAAAAACCTAAATCGATATTGTAGCGTCAACAGGGGAAATCCTTTCTTATCCAACCCACGCAGAGCCACGCGACGGAAAATATCAATTGTGACCAAGCCTCACTGGCGAGTATAATGAGGTGTTAGGCGTATCGATTACAACGAAAGAGGTGTCTGAATAATGCGCCTGTCTCATTGGCTATGCACGAGAACGGAGGAGTTCGACATATGACTTCCTGTGTGCAAGCATAACAAGCGACAACCGCATCTTGAGAGAGTGACGTAGGCAGAGAGGTGACCTCTTGACCTCAGAAGAGATGTGCGAGTTTGAAACACGTTACACTCGTGTTGTTACAGGTGACTTAGTAGGAATGGCTCAAGTGTCAGGTGGACTTGAAATATTTGTNATCTTGTGAAACTACTAAATTCGTTTTGTCAAAACTTTCTTACTGTGGGTAACTGTCATATCAATTCAGATGTTTATGATATACTCTATTCTATTACATGAATTCTCTGTGTTTCAATCTTAATTACTTCAAGTATGAAATGTTTTCTGCAATTACATTTTTTCATATTTTACAAGATATTACTGAATATGTAATTGCAGAAAACATTTCATACTTGAAGTAATTAAGATTGAAACACAGAGAATTCATGTAATAGAATAGAGTATATCATAAACATCTGAATTGATATGACAGTTACCCACAGTAAGAAAGTTTTGACAAAACGAATTTAGTAGTTTCACAAGATCCTAATTCAAGTATAGTCCCCTAAAGCGAATTCCTAAAGTAGTGTCTTCAATAATTGGTCACTATTTTTTCCTCTATTGCACCATCTATTACATGTGATAAAGGTATCAGGAAGTATTCATGACTTCATTGTCGTCAATGTAACGTTACATGAGGATAATGAAACGTTAATTTGAATTCATAAGCATATATATCTTACGATAAATGTAACCCCAATGATTTAAAATCTCTTTCTTTAACTGATACCAAAGTTGATTAACTGTTACAAAAAAGAACTATCTCATCTTACCGTTTCAGCATTTCTGTCTGCGACTCCATCCTCTATCCTTACTAATAAACCGGGCACACATACCTGGAAAGAAACACAGAAACAAAATCAATAATGCATAACAGTAATCTAATGAACAATACCATACAAGATAATACAGTAATATTAATCTATTTCAGTAAAATATTTTGATTTCTACACAAGAAACACAATTGTGATAAAAATATGGTCATGACCGGTAGTTTCAATGGATAAATAAACATCACTGAGGAATACATGATCATTTCACGTTATATATTTTCGAAATTAATGTAACCAATGTTACACGCATAAACCTACTCAATCATGAAAATAGGTCATGTTTACCAAATGAACATTAGGATAAATTACTACATCACAACTCGTGAAAAGAGTCTGAAATATGGATTGATGCAAAGGAGAGCGAATAACAGTATTATGAGCTTTCATTGTCAAACATATCGAGTCTCTGCAATTATCACCCACATACATCAGATAAATGGATCACGATATTTAATGGCGTCTATGCCATACTGGGACCCCATATGGATCGGAAATGGAAAGCAACGCTAAGTCTGAATTGTTTTTAGAACTTTCAGAACTTGTTCAAATTAAGATGGAACCTAGTTTAATGGTTAAAAGAGAAGTTTCGCAAAAGCATGTGGATAAAACATACAATTAAAATGAAAATACCTCATTTGTATACAACTCTAAACCTTTCTGCATAAAACTAATGAATCTACTTGTCTTATCGGTGTACCTTTCTTAAAGAAAAGGAACTTTATTATGAAAGATAGTCTACAATTTCACAAACAATTTCGAATTTACTACCAAAGAATATATAGTTGATATACTTCAGATGTACTATAATAAATTATTATCAAATTCATCCGTATATCCACATCTACCCCATGAAATACTGATGAAGTACATCCTCATTCCAAAGAAGTAGAGAAACTTTCGGATCGTCTGTCATCTACCAGAAAATTCAATACTGTAAACTACATTCACTACTGATGAAACAGTATTCTGACGTGTTTCAGCATTCAAGGGAAATTAATGTTCTGCGTCTATACAATTTTTTAGCGAAATACCACTCATGCGGATGTAATATATACCAATCACCCTTTTTTACACAAAATAAGAGAGCAAATTGGAGCCGTGTATGACAAATTTTATACAATGTATATAGACGTTTACACAAAGTACCGTCAATATTCAATTGTTTAAAGTCTAGAGCACATGCGTCGACAAGAAGTTATTACTGAAAATAATAAAAAATAAATGAAATTACTTCAAGCGCTTAGCCAGAATCACTACACACAGGCGAACGGAATCATAAAAAACAACAACAATTTTCCTCTATACTGACTCCCAATAAGGATATTTAATTTTTCACATGAAAGAAAAATGTATCATATAAGTACAAGACAAAACAGAGAGGTCTAATACAACACTTAATATTTCCATTCTTGAACATACTAATGAAACCAGTGCTATCACGTGGGAGATGAGAACAGCGGTTAAGGTGTTGAAAATATTTGAAACAAGTATTGTATGTCCATGGCACAAGTGTGCCTATTTTCATTATGTGAAATGAAAATGCAAAGCATAAAGTTAGTCATTAGAAGAGATGTATAAATTTAAAATTATTAAACCTTCGACATGTTGTAAAAATGAACGGAGACGTGTCTTATAACTTTCCAATTCTATTTTTTAAGTGAGTTATTCAACGGGTCACATTTGCTTTGAGAGTTCAAAGGATTCTGATGCGGATAAAAAAACAATGCTTAAAGTTGATTTCAACGTGTATCACAACCATAAGAGATTTTACGTACAAAACATCTTATCCTTCTATTTTTGTGGTTGGTTCAACATAATTCTAACTCAAGACGCGTTTAAATATATATTACATTTATGTACCTATATATTTTAAAGAATATCCCATTTTTTTTCTTGAAGAATCCCAATACATCCATCCGGCATAGAAAGTGTTATATGAATGTGTTTAAAACAAAGCAATTCTCTTCGTTTCTTCCTATCTTGGCACTGTCCCCATAAACACGAGAAAAGCGGCAGGCCACTCTTGTCCCCCAAGAACTTTTTTTTTATCCAGGTGATTATTTCTCCCTCGCAACTTCGCACTACTTTCTTCGACCAAGTTGCAGAGTTACGGACGCAATTAAAACTTCAAGTGGACAGTCCAGCGCTTTTAATTTAACTTTTACGGTCTTGCGCGTTCACTTGTTGGCAGGCTGGCTGAAGGAGCGCAGTGTTGAAGCGTGGGAGGAAAGAAGAGGGGCAGGTGGGAAGAACAAAAAGAAAAAGAAAAAAAGAAACGCATACGAGAACATGCACGAATGTTCTATAGACGAAGAGTAAAGGAGAAAGAAACTTTCTCTTTTTGTGGTGTACTTTGTATATACTCAGTGCAGAAACGCTACATGTCTCAAAAAGTACTACGTACAACCTCGACGAAGAAAATTTCTATATAGATTTTTTTTTGTATTAAACAAAACAAAATTTACACTTAAATCTTATTAGTCAATCAAATTTCTAAATTTGTGCGAAAATGTAATTGTCAATTTTACATCGCAAGCGAAAATGATTTGTCACGGAAACGTCTGTGACACACAAACATCTGTATTCTTGATCGTCGTATAACTGATGTTTGGCCAACTTGAGAGAAGTTTGAGGAATAAGTAGAGTTTCATCGAGGTGAAGCATATGGAGATGTACCATAAACTGCTGAAATCGACCGTCAATTTCAAACTGGAATATATAAAGTATACTCGTATTGTATCAAAGTGTATTAAACAAAAATATTGCCTTACAGTACATTTAATTGATTAAGCAAATGCTTTTTAATTCCATAGGTGATCATCATTAGGCTAAGAATATCTTTGAATGTATTGGATTTTGCTTAACCAATAAAAACAATTACTATAATATAATATTTTTATTTAATACATATATTGACATAAACAAAAATGCAATCACATCCCCGAATTACTTATTATCAAAGTAAATTACGTTTTCAAAATGTTCCAAATATTGGTGACCATGAGCGATTTAATAAATGACGAAAAAACTTATAAGCTTAAAAAATCAAGAAATGGTCGATTTGATAAATCATGATGCCCAATAAATTTTCAGTGGTATTTTTATTCGATCAACATACAACGCATTATACTTAACATCGCATTATAAAATTAGCGTATCACATCGAGCACTTAACATGACAGCAAACAGAAACGTTCTCTCTGATAACCCTTGCACCTGTTTCCATCTCGCCTCTCATTCCAAACTCTCCTACGAATCCAAGCAACCAACCTTAGGAAATAAATCGCGTGGAATCTACAGTGAGAGAAAGTTGTGCGCGGGCGGGCGATCGGGGGAATCCCTGAGGAGTGGATTAAGGGATCACGTGGTGCAGCGGCACGCGCCGTGAGGGAAGAACGAGATACGCGGATGTGCATTCGCGGACAGCGAAGAGCCCCAAATTGGGACGAAGTTTAAATCTTCGAGAAATTGGTATATAAGACATATTTCCGTCTACAGGGACACCTAATATTAATGCAAGCCCATCTCTTATCAGACAATCACTACCTCAGGGGAAATTAAATAAAAAAATTCATTGTTCTTCCAAGATAGGGCAGAAAATAGAAAGTGTTGGTTATGCGAGACAAAGTTCATTGTTTTACTAGGTAAAAATAGAAATGATGACATCAAAATTTCCTATTTATTGACAGACAAAACACGAGTACTTTCCAAAGATGGAATAGTTTCATTTTACAGAAAATGGAGAGGAAATGAAAGCTAAATTTTAATGTACAGAACATGACATAAAGACATTTCTCAGAAATAATATACAGCATTCTGCAAACTACATTTTGAACATCTAACCAGATATATTAATTTTAGATCATATCTAACCCGATTTACAATAATAGGTGAACACATACGTTCATGTCAAAAAGACGGAGAAATCATGAATTATGTGGAAGGGTTGCGATATGCCAAGAGCAGTCAGAATATACACCTAAAACAGTAGAGTGAGTTTTACTGCAAGAAAAATCAAAATTTGATTGAAAAAGAAGTAAACTGCGTGATAGTTTGAAGAGTATCTGTTAAAAATGGGGCATATACGTCATTGGATAAAATGAAAAAAAAGTCGTAACACGATTTTAATTTGAAACTTTTTGTTTGCGAGAATGTGATTAAAATCATTGAAATTTTGTTACAGTGAAAGAATACGTAAACTTGAAAAAATAATAATGGTAATAAAAGTGAGGTAGAAGAGTTAATACGTTTGAAATATAGTGAATAACATCCACGTGGTTGACTCCTCTTGGGTCATGGAAAGTGAGTAAAAAAAAAGAAGAAGAAAACTAAAACTGTTCCAAAATAATATTTTCTAAAACGCCTGAGATAAGATTTTAGTTAATACAATATCTTATTTTAGGATAACTTAAAGATAAGCATCTGTGGACTCAGTTGTTTTCGACTGAACCGTCAGGGCAATCTTCCAAATCGAACGAAAGAGAGACTTTGAGATGGCGCGCTTCTCGGCTTAAGGAGAGACACAAACGCAGCTCGGTGGTGAGTTGGTGAACCCCGGTCTCACCTCCGCCAATCAATATGCGCGGTGGGAGGGTCGCCATCTCTCGAGGTATCTTGATCTACAGAACTCTTGGTCGCCTCTTATCTGTCAATAAATTACTTAAATTGTAACCTACTTGCAAATGAAGTACCTCTTTTTGCCGATGTTACAATGACGTAAATCAGCTTAATAACAAGGTTTCTAATTGGTAAGAGAGGTGTTGGGGATCCTCAGGGATTAAAGCAGACGAAGTATAAAAGAGATTGAGTCCATTACCGCAGAGAGGTGGTCAATCGAAGTTTCCAGAAACCGATTACGCTACGATAGCACCTCCGTGTAACCTTGTAGTAAATAATCTCTATTAGCGTAATGCGACAGTAGTAATTTGCGTGTATCTAAAATGTGCGTTGCATTTTCATAGAATTCTACATTTCACTCGATAACAACTAATGGTCGTTTATGCAAACACTTAACTCAATTTTTGTTAAGATCCTACACACACTTTTATAATGGTAACTTTAAATTTTTTCAGATTATTTTCTCCAACTTCTCAAACTCCTTATATACGAAGTAAACATAGATTTGAAACAATTCATGGTAATTAATCATAAGTTTTTACAGAAATTCATAAACACAACAAAAACAACTTGTGAACCAATTTCAACTAAATTATGGTATAATTATACGACGTGTCGGAAGATAATATGCTGTCGCGTGTAAAACATTCTAGCTACTAAACGCATCCATAAAATTGATTCAATTTGATGATCTATAATGAATCTGTTAAAACTAATTTTGACATCATAAGTTGTTGCGAACCAGTGATTTTTAGTACATTGCTGCCTCCATGTTGATACTCATATTGAATTCATATTTATTAGTGTCATCAACACTGTGAAGGTGATCAAATACTCCTATCACGGAAATATAAGTATCAACTAAATAGGAATTAACAGATGTAAGATAGATACGACTCTAGATCTCACATTCGAGCACACGTTATTCACAAATAGTCTTTCCTAAAAACACATCAACTCATTCAACAAAGTTTTTATGATGCAATAGGAAGATTTGAGACATGTCTTACTTTTATTTTTTGCTAGTTCGCAGTTTAAAACTATAATTACATCAAATCTTGCCTATGGTATGGTGAATGCAAAAATTTGTCTCAAGTGTCTCATTTGTAGTGTCAGACTGGAGTGACATATAAATCACATGTTAAAAAATTTTCCCGTCAAAATATCTTAAAACAGCACGCTGTGTATACTACGGGTTGAAGTAAACCGAGTGACGTCACAACATACACGCGTGGACGGTGACCGACGGACAGACAAGCGGACGAGGCAGCAGCGTCCGCAGGAAAAACGTGCCTCTCTAATGGCCGGAGTAATTTCGTGAAATATTAGCCGCGAAGTGTGTCAGTCATGGAGTGTCTAAGCTGACAGCCGCTACCGTCGAGAGAAATGGAGGGGGACGCCCCCTGGGCACGTACGCACAATGGAGGGAAACGGATGGGGGCGACAAGGTCATGGGGAAGGGGATGTAGGATATAGGAATGCGCATACGTAGGAGGGAAAGAAATGATCGTATGCTGGTAGGATAGAGGAGACGGTTATCATACGGTTTAATGAACTGAAGAAGTAATGAGTAACCTAAGGCTATCCTTCAAGTATTTTTAAAACCACGATATTTTAAAAATAAGTACTCTCAAAATGATTTGTCTTATATAAATCAATTTCTTCTGCCATTTTAATATTTAATGCATGAAAAATATTCGAAGATTACTTATAAGAAAATTCAATATACATTAAAATTATACTTCTATGGAATGTAAGAAGTAAGTTTAACAAGATCATGATTATGTGAATAAAAAATACGCAAGACAACAAAAAAAGAGAAAAACTAACCTATAATTTACCTGCATCAGTTGTGCAGATCAGTTACGTCATTATTGAAGTGTGTGGCTGCCCGAATCACTGCATTATTACTCCACTAGGCAGATACATGCTCTCAGGGTATCCCGTTCAGGTAATTTCCCTGGCGTATGCTTTCTGTTAGACCTTTAATTGGTTTCGCAATCTATCAAACTGTGACGGCATATTCAAGCCATTAATATCAATTTCGAATCCTCAGTGCGCAATACAGTTGCAATCAATGATTGTGTACGAATCAGCGATGTTTGATTACGAATATATTTTTGTTTCTCAAAGAGATATCCCCTATGTTTCGTTTTTGAGNTATATATATATATATATATATATATATATATATATATATATATATATATATATATATATATATATATATAAATTATTGTAAACGAATCTGATATTCGACACTCATGATTTAGTATTTCCAGAAGAAATTCCAGAATAAGAAACAGGATATGATGTTCAGAAACATAAACATGAGAATGTAACTAGATATTGTGTTGTACAAATTAATTAACTATATCGAAATAGAAGAAGTAGTTATTGTAACAAACTAGTAAGTATCGGTGGGACTTAATAAGATGTACTACAAAACATTGATAAATCAACAAATGCATGTGAATTCCTAGAATGATATATGCATTTGGTATTAATAATATCCCATGAAAGGAAAGGACTTTCAAAATAATTTTTACCCTTCAGGTGATCTGTTCAAATGCTTCGTCGTAACTTTCAACATAGAAATGACACACATCTCTATCTGTCCATACATTATCTCGATAAATTTCGTTCAATTGAACGAACTCACCCATTCTCCAACTTCGTGTCGTTCATCTGTCATTCGCTTCGGAGAAATACGTCATAGAGGCGTCTCGCATTAGTCGACTCTCAAAAGTGGAATCACTTTTGCTGGTCATTTATGCGTATCCCTCTGCGAATTTATTTCCCGATCACGAATATGAATTATCCAAAGAAAGCTTGAAGCCCACAATACTTCAATTTTACATTTACAAAAACAGAAATGTGTTTTTAGAGGCCAGATTATAAATGCCTTTCATGAATTCTTCCTCTTTCCTCATAAACACCAACTAGGTGAATATACCTATTCTGTAGTGAGCTCAAAGATACGGGTTTGTCATAAAGCAGTCGGCGTCGTAGCATACGGTGGATGACGTTGTTAGCGTTAATAGTGACATCCCTGCGTCCCTTTATAACGCCATCGATGTCTTACATCAAGCTCTAGTGTAGATATCTATCGGACTGGAAACGAATCGCAAATTTCTGAGCAAAGTTGGAGAATATTTATTTCATCCTTCTAAAGATACGGGAAACGCACATACATCGCAGTGTGTCACAAAATTATTATTTTATAATTCACACAAACTATAGCTTATGCGAATAACGTTAATCATATTTCATGTACGAATACGTGTTATCTCTCATGATGTTCGTAGAAGAGAACCTCTTCATCATCATGAGTTCTAATTAAAGCGATTCAATAACTTAACGCACNGTAGTATTCCCGAGAGGCGAACGGGATGGCGCAGTCGGTAGGCGCATGAGCGCGTAAAGCTCAAGGTCCCGGGTTCGAATCCCGGTCCTGTCTCCCATTTTCATTCGACGTAACATGATTAATCTGTTACCTGGCGGTGAGGTTTACCGCAATCTAAGAGATTTCTGTGTTAACGCACTAGGTCAACTAGAATATCCGTATTAATTAACAGATGGGATAACATAAAAGGAAATATATCTCAGGATAAAGAGTGTTCATAACGTGTAAGAGATGTCACTGCAAAAATGTTACATAGAAACATTATGTGTAACATAATTTTTTTATTGAAGTATTTGTAAATGGGAACTGTAGCGGCCGATAGGAGGTAGGAGGTGGGTGGTAGGGCTATTGCTAGTAGGTGGGCCGGTTGGCTGGGTTTACCAACAACACGGCCCACGTGGAGGTGTTAGTAGATGTAATTCGTAATAGTAAGAGTTAGTGATACCAGCAGTAGTAGTAGGTGGGTAGAATACGAAGGGTTTGCTTTTCAGTAATCACTGTTGTATCAACTGGGACATCAATGTGAAAAGCTACAAATTTTTGCTGCCCCGTCGGTAATTGAACCCGGAGAGACTTGGGGGGGGGAGCAAGAATGCTAACCCCTTAGCCACCGGATGAGCTTTCACATAAACTTGATTCGTACGGCTTCAGTCAATGAACAGATCAAGGACCAAGCGCTGATTGGTTTATCTTTCCCACCTGAAGCCATCACAATATGACGCCTGGACATGTACCATCGTGAATCATCCGTAACCGTTTCTACTCATTCCCTTTCCAATCTTGCTCACGTACGTCATTCCTCGGAGTCCTAAGAAGAGGGCGACACGTTTCCCCTTCCTTCTTCCACCACCTAGTCCCTAGACGCTTCACCTCAGGGCCTCCGCGCGCCCTCCATCCTTCACTGTCAACCTCTCAATGTCGGTGAAGAGACTTCCCCTCCAAGTCCTGTAACTACCACTTCCATCACCTCTGCAACACCGGAAAGAGGAATTTGGAGATGGGAGAGGGCGAAGAAAGGTAAGCGAAGGAAAGAAGTGTTCAAAAACATCAAACGAAGGTTCATCAAATACGTAATCGCGAGGGATATGCACCACAATGGGAGATCAACGATAAAGTATGGTAAAAATGGAACATAGATTAAAACAAGAAAATCAATACAGGAAAATAAATGAGATCAGTATTTATAAGGTGTGCTGGTAAGTCTCAGCAAGAATTGTGACGTCACAAAAATACATCTGTCATTCCATAGTGTCCTTCAGCAGCCAGGGAAATAGACTCGTCTTAAAACAGTGTTCTTCCTGGCGACGTAGCTCGTTTCCGGGTAACGAATCTGGTAAATGTATGTAAAACAACCTCATAAATTTTCAAATCAAGCAGTAAATAATTCAAATGTATTACTTGAAAATGAAAAAATTGATAAAATTCGATGCAAAAGCGAACCCAAAAGAAAGGAATGAGAAGTAAAGAGAACTGTATAAATAGGGGAAAATGAATTATTGACTTGCATTGTTACGAAGAAGAAGAGAAGGGAAGATAAGCAAATGAGAAAGAAAAATAACTACATAAGTGGCAATGACAATTGATATTTAATTTTTTGGGACACACGTTAAACCACAACCAATCAATTTCCTCTAATGAATGTACAGTTATAAACGATAGTTCAAAGGACTGAGCAAGGGTTGAAATACTAAAAAAAGGGTAAGGATTTCCATATTGTTGATGAACTTCAGAAAAAGGGATACTTTACTTCAGGGTAAAAAGTTAACAACAATGACTCATAATTGTGAAAGAAATTTACAAATTGTGCCTCAACAGCGCAAATGAGAGAAAAATCACCTACACACGATACTACAAATAAGAGTGACTACTGAGAAATTATTGTGAGCAATCATTCCCAGTTTTAAGGTTTTCTGTTGGTCTTAACAGATATCGTACTTGGAGGACATCTACATTCCTGACTCTCTGGGATTCAAAACCAAAATATGTCCACCATAGAATAAATATGTCGCATCATTGCTACTCAAGTATTTTATTACACAGGATTAAAACCTCTCGATAATTCATAAACTCCCCTACGAGAAATAAGAGCGACAAGATACAGAGTCCAGAGTACATAGTGTAGGTGGTGATTGCGAAGTTGTCTGGTGGGGTGTGAAAAAGATGAAAATGCGAAGTGGACGGACGCCATTGAACTAAAGTGAGTCTCGAGATGGCACAGGCGTGACGTAAATGTACTTTCATACAGTAAGTACAGCTAAGAACACGAGTGCTCAGCAAGCACCTTGAGCTCTGCAGTCGTCTACAAGAGCGTGTTGTCTTAACAACTCTTTACAGTTCCTTGGCTTTACATGTAACGTACCTACTCAGAAGATATGCTCCATTATCTGGCGCATCTCAAACACTGCCAACACTCAACCGTTTCTCATACAACTTAGTACATCTTGTAATAACGATGTATAATGGAAGTGGAGTTGGAGATTGTTGGTTTGTGAGGCAAATATGATATTAATGATACCAAGAAGATAGATAATTTCACCATGAAATTGACGTTCAAATCACCAAAACGTGCATGGTTTCAGAAAGTAGTTCGAAAATAAAACTGTGAAAAGAAAAAAAATTAACACAGTACATTAAAAGAAATAAAACACAAACAATGAGATTGAATTCTCTGAAGATCCATAAGATTAACAAACCTGAACAACATAAATACAATTAACAGAGCAAAATGTAGCAATACAAAATTTTGGAACAGATTTAGCAGCATTTTACGAAAGGTATGGACAAAATCTTTCAATACTAATATGGAAAATGTTGTAAGAATATAAATCATATATTGTAATGCTCCTTGAAAAATTCGGAAAACATTAAAAAAACAGTGTGTCCGAGGAAGACATGCAAGCAGCTATATGCCGGCAAATATAGAATCATCGATCTCCAAATCATACACTTGGAGTAACGAGCCTGAATAAAAAATCATTATCTCCAGTCAAAGCGAAAACAAACAAGAATTCTTTCTGACTTAGATATAACCAGTGAGGTACTCCTTTAACACTTTTGACAAATAAATAATTCAGAAGCACGATTAAACTCTCTTAACCCATACATTCCGCATTTGACATCTCCCCATCACCGCGCCGTTAATTCAAAATCGATCCCACACCAACATGAGAAACGCGACATTTTGACAGCAAAGCAATCCATCCAGAGGCGGCGCTATTTCTTACGGTGGCCAAGCAGTACTTGAGTCGTGCCATTTGTTGACGGTGTCAAGAGGCGACCCAGATCGTGACAATTTGTCAAGCACAATAGCTCAGATCGCCCTCGTGCAATGCTGCTGCTCGAATGCGTCGGCGTCACCTCACGTGGCATCGCCGCGTCGCTCATGATGTGGGCAGAAATACGCTTCTTGGGTGACGGCCAAATGTCGCTTACAGTTGCCGTACGAAACATCTTCCACTGGCCATGCACGAGTCATACGCCGTCAATGGAGGAATCCCCATTTAAGAAATAGTTATCAGCCAGACAAGGAAGGTGACGGAGTGGAACTCAAACCTGGGACCTCCTGCCTGACTATAGGAGAGCAATCCATTGCGTCACCAGTGCTAACAGAGACAAAGGTCCGGAGTTCATGTCTAAATCCATCGCCATTTTCGCCTAGTTGAAATTGATCATTTTCTGGATTTATGAATGCACATTGATGCCTCATCTTCAGTGCCATGAGGTCTTCTTTACAATCATATGGTTTAAAGCGGAAAATTTTCAGATAATTATCAATATTGCAAACAAAGACATGTTCTTCTTCTTTAAATACTTATATATTGTTATCATAAATATCACTCACAGCAATAATATTCATCTGAGCAATAGGTCCGTTCCAAACAATATCTGATTTTCAAGCTTTCCCGTCCGTTTCGATTGCTAACCGTTTGTTTTTCTGTATTTATTGTTTCCAGCTATGTACGAATTCATGCATCCATCACAATGTTACATTTTGAAAGAAAATATCTGTTTTCTCCATTAATACATAATAGTTAGTAAGAAATTAGTTTAATTGTGTTTATAATAAAAGATCAAATATATTAATTTTATTGTTTATTAATGTACTTCCAAGATTTTTCTGTTATTAATATCTGATTTTTTGCAACTTCTTCAAAATGATGAATACAGTGTGAAATTTAGTTGCGAAAGCAAAACGGAAATCAAGTTATCAACGAAAAATGACGACAAAACTGAAAAAAGTAATTAAATCTGCCATTACTCTTCCGAGACATAGCCGAAATCCATTATCCATCACCTGAGTCCATTATTCACTTCGGAAGCACTATCCCAAAGTTCACTCGGACTCTTTTCCCAGAAGAAAGAGAGTCAATAAAGAACACGACAACCTTCTTGAAAATGGACGGGGGAGCAGGCAACTATACATCAACACGCGACAAACCATGGCAGACGAAAAGGATGATATATTGTAGATTGAGAAAGAAAGAGATATAAAATACATAAATAATTAAGACAATTGATAAACGTCTATGGGGTAGACTAAGATCACACAGACATCCTTTTCTCCCCTCTTTTTGTAATTAGATTCAACACAATGGAGTAGATTTACATTTTACTTCTTGATAGGGGATCAATGATTTTAAAAGATGGACTGGAGGGTAACGGTTAAATATGTTTACGCAGACTTTACCTAGACGCTTTACCAACGTCTTACAAAGCTTTATGAAATTATTGGTAGCACAGACCAATATTATATGCGTAGGATATAAAATGGAAATAATATTGTATTATCATACGCAAAAAGTTCAAATGATAAAAAATAAACATTCTGAGTCATTGGCTGACAACGAAAGTATAGAATACTGTATGAGACATGTGTACATAGCATATAATTTGTGCGTAAGAGAGAAAAGTTAAAATGCGGATAGGGAGGGAATATGAAAATTGAGAACTTTACTTTTCACTATCTGATAGTCATTAATGGAGTCAATTTAAAAACGAATCTGTATAGAAAATTCATAAGATTTTTTTTTTTGTAAAATCCCTGAGCGAAAGCCAAAATGAGGATAATGTTACGTTTCAGATTTACACCTTTGATTTTGCTATAACGTTTTTTTTTAAAAAAAAGTTAGCATTCATATCAAGAGTCCAATAACCTACGTATTTTGCACACTTAAAAATGTAGTTGAACAACACGACGAGGTCAGTCTACAAATATCGCAAGGTAGCAACTATTTTTCCTACCACGAATATCCGACGATATAAAAAATACAAGTTTTGGGAGCGAGACAGAAAAAAAAAAAAGAGTCACGGAATGCACTGTGATTCCGTTGACTTCCACAACATTAATCATTTATTCGACGCTCGACAGGTAGTCGAGTCAGGTCCCCTCGCTCCATTGCAGTTCCCTACGCACCGTCACAGAGCCTCTCTACTTCATCACAGGTACATTCGAATCCCCGCAACCACTTAAGCCATCACCAACACCACCAACACAATTATCTCCACTCTCCACCTATGAAACCACTGCAGCGCGCGCGCGGGTCTCTACAGCAAAAGCCGACTCTGGAATCGTGACAGCCACAGAAGGAACATAATTCACGCATTAGGCTCGGTCTTACGACGACTGCCACTGCCTGTCAGGGCTTCTCTAATGCTTTGGTGTGTATTTACAAGAGGAATGGAAGAATCGCGATGTGTCGCAAACTTGCTTCATTTTAAATAGGGGAGTCTTAAATTATTACATAATTAAATAATGACGTTTAATGGAAAAATAACTATTTTACTTAAAATTTAACGTGTATAGATTTGTGGCTTCGTCAGAACTTTCTCAATAATGTCAATACATTTATATGAATACACGGCATTAGTTCCAAAAACGTGTCAACATTTATAAACATTAATAATACAACATGAATAACGTTTACTAGTAAATAATATAATGATGATAGACATAAATAGAACTGTACACAAATTATTATATTTAGCCCCCCAGGTGACTTATATGTAGTAAGTACGTGTTTGGCGAACACGGGTCCCCGAGCTGAGTCTGGCATTACTTCCACTTACTTGTGCGAGGCTCCTTGCTTTCCCTCTCCTGACCTTGGTCACTTCTTGTTCATTTTGATCCCGCTAGGGTATCTTTCATTTTCCTCAGTTGTCTCTCCCTCTCTCTTCTTTTTTCCTCGCATTTTTATGTTTTGATATATTGTAATTCAGGAGGGTTTTTAGTGGGTATGGTTGAGTCATTCGGCGAGTCCCACACTTAGGGAGAGTCATGTTGGCTCTCCTTAGTGCGTAACTGCATTTTCCCCATCTGTACTGAATTTTAGGGCTCTAATGACCTTTGATGTCGACATGAGCCGTAAAGCCCCACAAAAAAATTACATTTAGTATAACCTTGTAAGTAAGCAGTTTTTTATCAACACATACGAAGTTTCGATCGCTGATTTCTGTCATCGGGTGATTGTAGTAGATAAACAAATAAACTAATTTTATCACAGCAACAAAATAAAATGTTGTTTATTATATACACATAAAAAAATAATTCTGTCGAAAAAAAAGTAAAAAGAAAACTATTAAAGCAGAATAAACACAATGAACGTCATGAATGTTAAATCTGCCTAGTCATAAAGTCGTTCGAAATATAATAATAGAAATATGATAGAAGACGAGAATATTGTCAATTCAGAATAGTTTTGAAGTCTTTATTTTACATTTATTGAATATTTCTCGCTAGTGTCGCAGAAGTTTTGAAATTACATATTAACATGAAATAGTTTATTAGAAAGGCATACGATGAACACAAAAACTATACCTACTAAGCCCCACAATCTTTGCCACTAATAGTTTTTTTTGTCTGACCATTGAAGTGACGCGTCATTTTTGTATCTGTCGAGAAACTATTTCCCAACATTGATTAGGAAGTTTTACGACAAACATTCCCGCGTCATTTTCGCTTAACCCTACAAGTATTTCATCTTCTATTGTGTTTTCCTTGAAATCCTGCGAAAAGATTTATTTCACTTGTAAATAATTCACATTAAATTCGCTGTCCAACTAGTAACAATTTTTTAAAATTTATGTGGACATTTCAAACACCATCCTCATTCACCATCAATCATGAAGTGTATAGTTTTTTCTTATCTTTCTATGTGGAGTAAAAAATTCACAGAAAATTGAACAAAAAATGTATTATACAACGACAAACAGGAAGACGACCAAACATTTGTATACGGTTTTATTAGATTAAGTCACCAAATTTAAATTTCAAGTCACAGCAATAGCTTAATGACACCCCAAAAAATAAGTTACACGTGCGTAAAAGGTAGTAGAGAAAGTGATCAGTTGAGTTAAAGAAAAAGAAGGGATACAAGAAAAACTCTGAAATTGGTTTCACCGACAAAAGCGTGAGCTGTGAAAAGGTAATTACAAAATTCTCCTGTCTCAATGCATGAGAAGAAAGTGACAGCAAATTACTAGTTAAAGTTCGTATACTACACTATACCAGCGTCTTTTTGAATTACAGCCATTAATCACGCAATAAGATAGCTAAATTGTTTGATAGGAACAAGATAACTATAATAGAATCGTATCATGTACTCTATTATTCAGAGACTCAAGGTCTAACAAACATGAACGGAAAGTAGCAAAAGCTAACCCAATCAGGAAACACCAATCAATTTCTAAAATTATATATTTATAAAACGTTGGAGGTAATTATGCATGTTAATGAATCTTATAAAGCTAAATCAACACAAATGTAAATTATATTTACTATGATAAGAAGAATTATGTTCTCTCCGACAAAGAAGGAAGTTAATGTTTACCAAACTAATTATCCATATACACGCCAACTCGCTCACTTAGAGATCAATACATTACATTTAATGAATAACTTTAGCAAACAATTGACTCAAATTCATTATAACACCGTAAAAGAACTATTGCTGCTGCTAAAATTCTACTTCCCATTCTCTCAAATATTTACTCACAGCACTTTTGTTACTGAAGGAGTTCTTACCAGGAGCCGGAGTTCTTGCCGGTCCGTTTCAAGTCCATCAACTGCAGGTAATAACAGCGGAGGCGCGGCACAAAAGAGCGGAGTTCTACCAACTGAGTCATTTACGAATCGATATGGACGATCGGCCTCCAAGTGAAGGAAACGGAACGCGGAACTGCAGTGTGAGGGAGAAATATTGAAGAGATGGGAGCGAAGTAACAGACCTATGATGGAAGTGGTAGGTAATTGTTATGTTATGAGAGAATTGTGGTTGTTATAATGTTATTCTACTTGCAAATATACTGCAGAAAAGGATAGTTTCCTTGATAATATAAATGTTCGTGGAAATAATATGAAAGGTCATACACCATCCAGTTTCAGTACTCATATGTTAATATGTTTCAGTACTCATATTTTAACACGATTCTGTCAATAATCTGGATAATGTATTTATTTGAAACCAAGAATTTGAATAATTTTATAACGTCCATTCAAGTCTTCACCGTGAACTGTAATTACAAGATCGCTAAAACAGTGACACCTTAACTCCATAAAAACGTAAAACGCTATTTCCTCCCGACACGTATATGATAATCCAAATAATTTCACTGCCGGACAGATGTAGGCCATCTTAGTTACTCTTCGCGATACCTGCGTAAAAGATCTCGGAGTAAAATGCGAAAATAACACTTTTAGTTATACGAAATCATCTCATTTAAAATAAATAAATAATTTTAAGTTCTTGAATCTTATGATGGCCAATACTATTTATTTTGTTCTTAAATTATTTATTTATTTTGACTATGTAATGGTCGTTAATAGTAGAAGAATTCACCTCATTTAAGTTGTATGGAGAGTGACGTATCCTCCTGCGTCATGTGACGTCGCTTCCAAATCTGAAATCGTCGTCAACCCAGTCGTTGATGACGTCTCATAAATTATTTACCTCCCCGGAGGGGCGTCGAAATTTTTGCCCCCTGATGAGCAAAGCGTTTAAGAGATGGGGGTTGAAAGTGTAACGTAGAAGAGACATAGATGACATGACAATGTGAATTGGAATGGTGCAGGGGAAGTGTCGTCGGGGCTTAAAATCAGTGCATTATCTGTAAAGTTTGAGGTGTAATGTTAGCGTTGCTTTGGAGGACATTGCGTGTTACGTAGGCGAAGAAAAGATACTGGGCGAGGCCATGAAGAGGAATGCGTGTGAATAGAGAAAATGGCATTTTGATATTTTCATCCGTCAAAGTTTATTCAGGTGTTACTATTTTTACAACTTTTTGAACAAGTATTGATAAAATAAATGAATGTAAGTTTAAATAAAACGTTCAGTTAAAAGTTCACTTCATTCCAAATAATCGCACAACAAATGAGACAAGAACCTTTTATTTAAATAATAAAAAAACCACTAAACATATTCATTATTAATAAGATACAGAGGGAATAAATAATTAACTAGTGGACGAGATAAGTGGACCCTACCCATACATTCCCAAATGACTCAACGTGCACAATTTCATGATAAATTTGGCTTCGGAGGTTGATTATAGTATAGAAAGTAAAATGAAAATATATTTTGTAAACGTACACGTTTAGAGACACTGCAGTCTATAAATGTCCCATACACATAAATTGCCAAGTATATTTATTTATTATGATTAACGAAGTATAAAATATATTTTTGTTTGAAAATACTCAGTATCCAGCGAAAATACTCGTAAGGCTGTGATAATTTATCACATAAAAGTAATGATTAAGGAGAAGGGATGTCATTATACTTCCATATCATAATGAAGAAAACGTAGAGAAGAATATCTCCGAATTACTTTATTTACAAATACTATTTTTTATACAATATAAATCTATTACGAACAATTAGTCTGAATATTATATGTGTATTATACTGAACCTTGCGTAACATCAGATACAATTGTCAATAAAATATTAGAAGCATTGCATCGTACCTGCTCGAATTCAGAACACAATAGTTGGCAGAACAAATACAAGAAAAGCAGCGCTGTCTAGAGCGTGGGATATACTTGTGAAACCTGAAACGGGTCTGTGTGGTCTTGTGGAAATTGCACCGACAGCAGTGGCACTGCTCTTGCATAAACTGGGTTCCTAACTCGCACGGGGGCACTTATAACAGAGTTGGTAGTCGCATGAAAGGAGACCATGCTGCGTGAAACTTGGACGCTTGTCGAGCGATATCCTACCTCCAATCTCTCGGTACCTTGCCACTTCTCCATCTCACCTCCCTACCTCTCTCTCTCTCTTCTTTCACCTTATCTTCATTCGTCATTCTCTTCTTCTGATATGCAAATCAGGATTTCAATTCCCGTTTGGATATCTGCCTTTCAAATCTGGATGTGAAGTTCTATAGAGAACAAGTTCTACCCAAAACCGCATGTACTCCTTCGAAATTTGCAAATCTTCAACTCAAAGAATTTTCTTTATTTTTAGGAATCTTGTATACGCATATACGAGTATAACGCTATAAGATCCAGATAATTAAAATTAGGATAGAAACAGTTAATATATTCCCTTGCGTTAATAAAAAGAGAACATAAACATAAAAATAAACATATAATTTCATCAAGATCCTGAAATTTCAGTTAACTGAAAAAAAAATGTGGATAATATTTTCCACTGTACATCAGTATTCACTTCTACTTCACTAAATATTTATACCAAGTTTCTCCAGATTGACTGTAGAAATAGATAGATGTTAATACTTCATTATCGAGGTCAAATTCCTATATAATAACCTTATTCCGCAAATAAAATACATAGATACATAATTTAGCCATTCACGAAACTACGCATTGATTGAAAGAATATTAAATCCAACGAAATGATTTTTTTGTGTTAACGAATTAAAAGATACAGTATGACTAGGTCGTTCATCTATTGTCCTACCTCAACTTTTTCGAACAACACCTGTGAGACGTACAAGGAAGTGACGATTATGTGTAAGTACGCAAATACGAGTATAACAACAATTTTAAATAATATAGACAAACTACTTGAGTTGTTCGCAGAAAATTTTATTATGAATAAAATCTTAGATAAATTATGTTCATTTTTGCAAATTAAATTGTCTGCAAAAAACTCAGGTCGATAATCTATATTGTTTCTATTCAGAAGAAAAGACATGAAACTGATCATTAATATTATCAGTTTTACTCAATTTTTATGTAGTATATTAGTCTACATTCCTTTGTCATGAATGACAATTTTTATAACACTTGCGGTAACTAAATAGAATACCAATTAATATAGATATCATCAAAAATATTTGTAAAATTGATAGAGTATCTTTCGCAAGATAATCGACAAGAACTTCACAAATTCTTCCACGGCGAGTTTGAGAACGAAGTGGCGACCCTTGCATCGTCAGCTGCACGAGTTCCATAAAGTGCACAGCATAGACTCCAGGGAGTGTCCGAAGCTGTATGAGAAAGTTCGCGGCGCGTGATAACAATGGGCTGGCGGGCGGGCGGGCGGGCGGTTGTTCAGAGGCAAGGCCCACACCACAATGGGTTCGCTTGCGTCTTGTGCCTCCGCTACCGACACCATTGTCCCTCGGACAGAGCATCTTGTTGTCTTGGTTCAGGTGCCTGGGATGATTACTGCGTTTCGCTGTTAAGAGAAACTGTCCAAATATTCTGTTCGGTGAAGGAATTTGAGCTTTGTATCAACTCGTAGACACATTTTTTATCAATTAATAATACTCCTTTCGAAATGAAAACGAGATACGAGTAATTCGATAAAAATTGGACAAAATACCTGCCAAATTGATTTGTTTGGAATATTAGATAATTTACGCCAAAAGAACAATCATAAAAGTGAAAAAAAAAATCATTAATAGTAACAAAATCAAAGAACAAGCATTTCTCCTGAGAGGAAGAATGGTTCACAATTATGTACCCAATTTAAAAGTTTGGAAACGATTAGTTTCGTGAATGACTAATTTATGTATCTATATATTTTATTTGCCGAATAAGATTATTATATAGGAATTTGACCTCGATATAACAGAAGAATAAATTTCAAATAGTATAAAATTGAAACCTATGTCTTTAAGAAATCCTATGAAAAAGATACTTTCACTAGCTAATCATTTATTTACCTCAATATCATAACCATTAGAGGCAGGTTTACTGAACACTATTGGAAAAGGTAAAGTCCACACTGATTGACTTCAATTATCTTGAAGCCATTTTTCAAAGAGAATTTATTAGAATGAAGACTTAAAAAGTAAAATATTGAAAAACCTAAAACTTAACACAATGGGCGTTCTGGACATTTATTTCCCAATTTCTGTAGAAAAACCCATATATGTTACGAGTTAGTTCAAAATTGAAAACCATAAGATTTTTTAAACTGTTAAAAATATAAACGTCTTTGAATGTATTGGATAAACAAACGGCATTAAATGATTGTATATCAGACTTCATGACATGTTTTCTGAATTTCTACATGACCTCTCTAACAGCTCAGATAACCTATGTAACAAAATTGTTCGCAGAAGAATACTCTCACCACCATTATCTTCGTCTCGTTGCATTCTCACTTCGTCTCACTGCGTCACTTACTCTCTAATTGAGTCGTGTTGCATTCCAAAGTGGCAGCAACGATTGCAGAGTACCAGACGCGATCTATATTCAAGGAGGGAACTCACCGCTTCAAACGAATCGTCCTCTATCGTCTTCCAAACGCGCGAATCTTCTCGAACTCCATCACTCGAGTCCTTCGAGGAGATATCCCCAATCTCATGAGACGGTAACCGTATTCACTCACTAAGCCATCTCTTTTGCATCTATGCCATACATTAATATATTGTTCTCCCCACTCGATTTTCTCCCCCTGCTCTACCCCTTATTTAAATTTTATTTACTGTCTTTCCCTTAGTTTATATAACCCCTCCTTCTATCGATCCTTTTTTATTTACTGTTCTATTTCATATAAGTGGAATTAGAATATTTTATAAATATACATTAAGGCAGTAAAACACCGATGTATTATACAAGTTAAGTCGTGAAGTCTTTAATGATCACTACATTGTCAAAAGAATGATGTGGCATACTTTGTTGGATACTATCGATAACTATTATTAGTTTCGATTATCCACCGCCATTGATAGTTCATAGTCAACTATCGATATATTTTAATCCTTCCGCGTCTCTACAGACCTCCCACCTATAGCTTTCCTACAACTTTGAACATCTGTACCGGATGGTTTTAAACGAGAACGATCAATTTAATTAGAGGCAGAAATAGACTGAAAAAACATCTCAATCCCGTTATCTGTTAAACGCCATTCAAAAATTAAAACTAAAAATATGGGCATGACAATTTTCGTTTCCTAAAATACATAGTTAGAAGAACAACAGGTACCTACCTTCCAGATACATTCTTTTGTCTGAGTGTTTTGTGACTCCTTTATATTTGAGTAGAAAATCCGATTTAAATACCTATTTCATTGTACTTGTCCTACCGTTTTTTGTGTTTCAGCAAACTTACCTACGCATAGCCATTGTTTATCATCCACAATAATAAATAACCATTTTCATTTTTTGAAGCCTTGTTTTCCAAAAATTAGGTAACCCTGCATCTACTAAGCTGACTACAGCACCAAATCGTAAATAGAAATGTCAACCAAGCACACCGTAATAAAAGTAAGTATATTATATTATCAATTTAACCGTAATTAAACCTGATGGGACCTGATTTGGCCTTGTTTTTTCTCGTTTTATTTTGTGTAATCAGTATCATCGGTCATATCCACCGGTGGTCTAGTGATAGCGTCTTTACTTCCATGATGCCGATGAGCGGTAGAGCGCGGATTCAAATCCTCCTCGGCAGTTAGGATTTCAACTGGAGTTTCCCTCACCTACTCCAGACCATAAGTTCTATTACTAGTACCCACTTCGGTACCATAAGTTCCCTGGAAACACAACATATCTCCTTCCCAATTTCCTCTTCCAAGTAACGGATAGGTGGAAGAGCAGGCCTCATGGCCTGAACCTCGCCAAAAGACATGTCATAAATAAATAATTTGCATCTATCGGAAACTATCGATAGTGTCAACTATGGATAGTTTTCCACCAGTACTGAGAAACGCATCTTTTCCTTCCACCCCAGCTTTCGTCATCCCCTCTCTTTCCCTTTCCAAAAGCCTAGCAGAATTACACGACGCTCACTGCGGTCGGCGTTGTGCTGAAGTTTGAAGTGGCGACGAGATACCTGGGAGCGCTCATCGTCCTCACTTGTTGTGGCGTCCGCACGTGAGGATTCCCTCGTCCTCAAGCAACCCGCACGAGGACGGGCTGGAGAGTGAGAGAAAGAGGAGGAAATTTGCATCTACCTCCTCCTCACTTATACTCTCTGCACATCACCATTACATGAACGACACTCGCGACGCACTGGAGACGGTAGAAGCTCCAATCAACGAGACAATGAGATTAGGGAAAGTAAGAGGATCACGAATTTGTGCACTTAACAGAAAGTCAACCTACGACCCTTCTCAGAGGTCAGAATTAAACGAATACCAGATTCAACAAAATAATTTGTATATATGTATTGACAGTACAATAGTTACATGAATATTCTATTTGTGTTCTTCCAATTAACCAAACTTACCCGAACACAACAAGTGACAATATACGACAATGATAGTACACAAACAATAACAAATTACCTGAAGTTGTATAAACATTAATCATTAATACTCTCTCACAGCAACTTCTCCTACAACATATTTATTATTATGAATGACCTACAACGAACAAAACTGCTCCAATTGAAAGCTTAAAATATTATAACAGACAAGTATATCCGAAAAACATAACATAAAAGTATGGTGCATATTAAATGTTCTCAGTGAATACGCTCCTTTCAATTTACTGGTTAAATGTACACATATCAGTAATTTCACTATAAATATCCCAATTATAGAAAATTATCCCTTTTGGTGTACAAAAAGGAATGTGTCCTTTGATAATTTCTATCAACGTGATTAAAACTCACTCCATCAAACCATTTTATTCACTACCCTTTTGCTTACTGATGGTGAACAGATATACAAAAAGACATACTGAATGTAAGTTAATACTGCACCTGAAATAATCTCATCAACAGTACTACAATAACCAAACGGGATATAAAAGAGAGAAAAAAAATCTCCACCTATGTACTTTTATTAACCTTCCTTTCATTCATAAAAAAGATTTTAAAAAAACTAAAAAACGCCACAGGTCCATCGTGATACAAAGACGCGGCAACAAAACAAACTTACCGATCGTGAAATTAAAAGTGGCTCACGCTTCAACTGCTAGGATGGTGGAGTGGACCCACCCATCCGTCGACCGAACAACAGACTCGAATTTGAAATTCAAAATTCGTTCCACCTGCGTACGCTGCCTGCGCGTCATTTGAGTGGAGAGCTGTCCTTAACGCGATCGTCCATTCATCTTCCGGGGAAGCACTCAGCATATGGTTTTAGAGGGAGGAGTGGGACAGTCATGACAACGTTTAAGATGTGTGTTTATAAATAAATTAATTTATTAATATATTGTAAATTTATGACCAAAAATGATTATATACATAAATTTTGTTGCAAAAAATAAAAAATAAAATAAAGTAACGGCTGCAAAAGGGGATTGTAAACTTTCATCCAGACACCAAAGACATGACAATGAAGAAAAATAGCATTCAGACGCATATTACTCAACTACCACGCTTTTCTGAACCCTTTTCAATAATTTTTCTTACTGGGGAGGGGGAAATATCTCTCAGACATTTGTTAATAAATATGAAATATTTTGCATATTTTTCTTTCGTGTACCCTAAACGTGAAGAAGATATGTGATAATTTTCGGTCGACGAGCCGGAACTTCTGCTTTGATACCTCGATTAAAACAGGAGTTCGGGATTCGATTCCTGACTCGTCGCCATTTTCACCTGACCGAAAGTTATCACATGAAATATTTTTTAATGCATGTTATAATTTTGTAAAAAAATATAAAAAACTGATTGAGATTACACACAAATGTTGAGAGAAAAAACAATAAACAAATGAGTGATTAATTACGACGATTTTTTGGACGCTCGCAATATAAGGTCGTAAGTGATAATTTACTTATTTACTCGATAATTGATTCTTAAATCTTGTTCAAATTATTCGGTGGGGGTGCTCTTAAAAGCGTAACATATTTTTCATAGACATCATATCATACATTCATTTGCTTACCCACAGTATTTGCATATGGTGGAAGCCTAAAAATAAGCGTAACAGAGCAGTGCTTTGTCTCCCTACCGAAGTCATCACACGCGGTTCCGATTAAATTCACATCCCAAGTTCGAAACAACCTCCAATTACACGTAACGCTAACGATCAATGCATTCAAACTGTATTTGCAAATTACATACTCAATGCAGTAAACTGCCTGTTAATTGAAATTAACATTATTGAAATTTGTCTAATTATATTTAGCCAACCACTTCGCACATTTTATATAAATGAGAGATCTCTAATCAGAAAGGGCACTATTTAACTTCAAATAGAGTATCTTTGTTCTTTATTACCGAAGAAAAAAATACAACTAATGAAAATTTGTTAATATAACTTGCAGTATCTACGCTTTTTACTTCATGATGGGCATCATAATTCACGTGGAATGTCTTCATGTGATATAGGTAAAACATATGCGAGATAAATTCAGCCTGACGTGATTCAAACACTTCCCGCGTGTATCTTACTCTGATATCGATTTAAAAAGTAATTGAAGTTGGTAAAGTCATTCCAGTACTTGGCAAGCTGTAAAATATTAATTCTTTTTCAATTTAATATAAATCAATGAATATATTGTTACATATTACAAGTTTACTAAAAGGGTAATAAATAGATTTACCACGTAGAGCATATCTAAGTGTAAGTTAAAATCCTGGTTTAAAATCCTAATCGGTAATTTTCATTGAAGTTTGTAATTCATAATAGCCCACGCCCTTACACATACGCACAATTTTCCGACATGACACGAGGTGCATGCTTTTTTAATAGGATATTCCATGCTATTTGGATTTATAACCTATTACAACTAGGCCACATAATATATCAGAAAGTCAGGTTCTTAAATTATTAGGGAACATTCAATTAAAAATTAACGGTGGAATACAAAATGAAAAAAATGTATATTTTTATATCGTTTCTTATTATTCATAATAGTAATATTTTACCTTTACTCAACCTTAACACTGTTGTGTTCGTTATCTCTTTATCCCAATCATGACCCAGATTTTTCTGTGATTAATCATTCGAGCGCTTTCATCAGAGTAGTCCTTCACTTAATTCGGAGAGTAAATTAGATGATTGTGCTTCGTTTTCTCATACGCAGTTTTTTTCTTTTAGTGTTTTAACAAACTCGAGGAAAATTGTAAAATAATGAACATCGTGGACTGAACACAGTAATGTATCATCTGACGAAACTGTCTCTACTTCCGATCACTTCTCAACAGACACGCGCTATCTACAGAGCGCGTTCTGAAACGCTGTGTCCATTACATGTCTTGGTGCTCTTTTTACTCAGCTGCTGCGAAGCCTGATTCCTCTATTCAAGGCGTCCTCTTTTATCCTCTCTTCGATAGCTGCTTACAGTGTCCGACACCCAATGAGTGATTGCTTCTCAGAGGAGAAAGAGGATGGACTTCTCGAATGCAGGAAAGATTAGCAGTGTTCCAAGTGCGTGTTGGTCTCGAATTGGATCCAGATGGAGGGTTTGAATTTCAATGTGAAATGTGAGACTTCAAGTTGAATAAGTATTATTCATTTATTGTATTTCACTAATTGAAAATTAGAGTTGTTTAAAGCGACTCAGAAAAAGTTTTGAGATATTTGAAAGAAAAAAAGAGCAATAAATTTGGATATGAAGGGGAAATTCATGTAGAAGGAAGATATGAATAATCAGGAATACATGATAATGATTGGAATGAGTTTTAAAAGGAATATGAGAAGACAACTTCATAGATGGGAGACATGAATGATTTCAAGGTGATAGTAGATGGTGACGACGCTTACATTGGCTTCAAGGACCGTTACCGGCAATATGACGCGTAGAAACATTAAGGGAAATAGTAAACAAAAAGAATCTATAGTAAATCAAAGCGGAGACAAGAAGGACATGACTTATTAGGACCAAAAGAGATTATTGGTATAAGTATAGTCAAGATTTCAATACTTGAGTGGATTGTAAACAGAAATATGCAATGTATTATATGGAAGATAAAAGTTATTCTATATAATTAACGGATGGCTATAAAAATATTTTGTATGTGTTTACAGAATGTCTCCTAAAATATTTTAAAACTATTTTTCGACTAGTTTCGACAGCCCCAGCCCCCGATCAGACGATCAGAGAACAGAGAAATGATCACTCTCTACCCGGTCTCACCACCCACCCGGTCCGCCCCTCCCACTTTCTCACACCCCTAAATCTATAGTCATAAGGCCTTCGTGATCGTTGAAAATGAACCACCCTCCGGACAACTGATCCAACGACTGCAAGGAAGGGTGAGTTTGTGGTGCCGCGTTCTCGAAATTAACACGCATCCCTTTACCCCTTCCTCTTACCACTTTACTCCACCTACTATTCTCCTCATCGCAGTTCAATTTTTATCCTCACTCGATCAACCCAATCGCCGGGTCAACCACCTCGATTTCCGGCGATGGGGAAGTACATATTGAACAAACGTATATTTTGAATTTTTGTATCACAGACTGTTGGCTAAAGGGGTATATGAAACAGATAAAGGGATCGGTAGGAGTAAATGAGTCGTAGGAAGGTTCAAATGATTGTTTGCTCATTTACTGTAATTAGGACGTTAAACGCAGTTTGTGAAGCGTTAATAACGTTTTCAACTGGCAAAGAGATTTTTTTTCTATCAGAAATAATACAACTAATGCATGCTTTGCTCATCTCTTTCATCGATGTCAGTAACGCAATGAAAAAAAAAATGTGTGTTCCGTTGTGAAACATTTCCTTTTAAATTGTGCAAGAGTCATTAATCAGACAATTCTGTGACTCTTTGAATCACTCCCGCGCCTACATGCACGTGTCCCTCTCATTAGGTTTTAATAAGGTAAAAGACAAAATGTAATGAAAGTGTTACCGTTAAAAGAGACCAAGATAAAAAGAAACGTGAAATAAATTTGTTCTCGCACCCTTTTTACTGTTTTTTCTGTCACGATGCAGCGTTGCAACACAATTCATCAGCGCCTCAATAAACCAAGCTCACGTGTACCAGTGACCAACATCTACTTCGCTACATATCACATGAAATGGTATTTTGGTTTTCAATTAACGAAGTTCCACGTTTTACCTATCCATATAAATTTATGTAAATATTCCGAAATGTTTCAACACGGTGATATGCAATTATTAAATATTTCATAAATTATCAAATTTTGCACTTCTGTCACATCACGCACGCAGATTTATTTGAAATATTCTTATTTATAAAATTACCTGAGAATACATTGTAGCCAAACACGATAATGTTTAATTACTTAGCAATTGACAACATAAATTAATGATATCTAATTAATCTTACCTCAGGGTCTCATTACGAAACATTAAAACGCAACAAATATCATTCTAAAAAATACGATTTACTATCGTGCCTTAAAATGAAAGGGCTATTCCCTAACAATCCCTACGATTCATCATACTCATAGGGAGGCAGGTATGACCTTCACCCCTATATCTCCACCCGCATCACGACCTTGGAACAAAGGTGTACGCCCTTCAAGATTGAGTCTTCAGAGGCATGTCGGCATCGCTTCTCCCTTCCCTTTATCCAACACCTCTTCCGTCCCTTTCCACATCCATCACTTCCTCCACTGCACCAGTGATTCCCATCAGTGCTGCCACTATACTGAATAGGATCAGTCTTTATATACGAATTTTTCATATTTTAAATAACACTACATATATTTTTAATATACGTAATGAAAAGGTACAAATAAAAATTAAATAAAATAGGATGGTAGCAAGTATTCCATTAAATTAAGGTAGATTGTCAAGTTAGTAGCGCTTGCCAATACAAGTATCCGCGAAAAAAGACGCCAAAATTATATTCTACTTTTCATCAACCGGAATTGCCCAATGTAAGTAGACCTACTACTCTAAAACTATGGAATCTATAGAAAGCTCATGATTCTTGTCACGCTTCACTTGTTGTTTCACCATATTCCAAGATGCTACTACAATTTGAACCAAGTAAAATACTTGTTGAGTTTGAGGATGATAAGAGGTCATGTCTACTGTCTTTTGACTACATAATGGTTGCAGTGACTTTGTAATATCCAAGCAACCAATTTTCAAAAACAACTGCTGTAAGCTATCTTACAACACGATGGAAACGTTAGATAATCGGGAGGATGACCTCGAGGTATTCGCCCATTAACAAAACACAGCGACCATTGCTACTGTAACCACAGATTTCATTACTACTCTCCTCCTGATAATCTCATTATCTTCCCATCCAGGCTGCTACCATTATTTTCAGACACATATCTCAAGAGACGTCCAACCTCAGACATCGTCATCAACAACACATACGTCATCCACCTGCTTCCGAATTTCCTTACATTTCCAACACTTTCCTTCCCCATCAGCTCCAAATATAACTCCATCAGAGTCGTTACAGTTGCATCAAACTTCACCACCGCAGAATAAGGATCGCGCCGAAATGAACTTATAATTCGTCCCTCATTAAATCATTACGTGGCATGGTTTAATGTCGCGCCATTTGTTGCCCTTCAAGGCGTAATTTGTTTTGGAGATCATTAGCGCAGCGTTTCGTGTTAGGACTACCATCGCCACCACCACCTGCTGTGTAAGACCTGGGAAGCATCGCTTGTGACGTCACTGGGGATGTTATAACTCATTCACGGATACTTGTGTTACTGGACACGCTAAACCGTCCGTGTTGAGATGTTTGAGATTGTTTATTACAATTTAAGCTCGCATATCGTATTGACTCCAATGCAATCCTTTGTTTTATTTTTCTCGTTACGAAAATATTAAATCCATGTTCTTAATTTGTTGGGACCCAGAAAACAGAGAACATGACCGTTCATTGTGAAGAAAACTACCTTTTTGAAAGTTATCACATTATATCGCACAGTCATAACAAAATATATTCTTTATACAAGTAAAATATATTTTCTCGTAAGTCGGTATGATTTCTGGACCACTACATTACAAGATGTACAATACAGGACAAGTAACTCAAAGACAGAATGAAAAATACTACTAAATGAAACATAAAATCTGTAATTCATAATTGAAAACACTGGAACTTAAACAACCAGAAGTGGTAATACAGGCATAGTTATTGACTTATTTCAAACTGATTAGGAAAAGAGCTCTCATTTCTAGTTTTAAACAATGGTTTCCTTGAAATGTCATATAAAAGCATCGGATCGATATCTAGAGAAGAATGTATTTAATATATTATATACCCATCTGCATTCATAGTTGTTTATGATCTGCGTACAAAATACATCCAATGTAATGTAAGAAGAAATATTGGTTCCGATAGCATTAACATTTCAGGATAAACACTCATTTAATCCACGGAGAAGTGTTGAAAACGTATTGAAAGCGAAAAAAAAAGAAAAGAAGAAGAAGAAGGGGAAAAAACCGACCACCTTCTCAGCGTGCAATTATGACAACAGGAAATGGTCTTGCAAAACCTGTCCTTCATTAAGAAACAGGATAGGAACTCTCATCATTCATTTAATTTGATTCACTTAAGTGGTTACGAAGGGGCAACAATATTCTGAATGACAAGCATCCGGAGACAAGTAGTCTTAGAGATACAAACCGAAGATGCAAAGATCTTTTTACTTGGCAATTTATGGCCCAATTATATAACACTTTTAAACGCGTAATTAAATTATATCTATACTCCTGTGAAAAGAGTTTGCCATTCCTACAAATGACCTCCTCCCAGAGGAAAATTAATTTTATTGAACAAACTCAAACAATTAAGTAAACCATAATTAACCGAACGATTGACACAATATTGGAATAGAAGAAAGAAGGATTACTTACCTCAAATGTCTGGAAAGTACATCCATTTAGGTATCAAAGTAAATAAAAATGAAGATTAAATATTTTCGGAATTTGTTTGCAAGAGACAAAGAAAGATTTGACAATTCAAATATATGCGAATGCCTTTTTAAGACATTCCTTATTTCTTCTTACATTCTGAATAACATCCAGCAGCACGAACAGAAGTTCATAGGATAAAATTCATATTTGTCTTCTGACAAAATCTCAAGAAGCATTTTCTCATAAAACGCATTCTTTCTTTTATGATATTAAAATGAAATCGTGACAGCCTTCCACAAAATGATGTATATACCTCACAAAAGAATCCAATTTATGAACTGTCACTTCGACACGATCTCCGATATCTACATTTAGTCCTCGCCGCAACCTCCATTAGCTTTCAAATTCCGAATAAATAGCTTCAAAGTCGAGTTACAAAGCCTAAAATTGGATGTCGCCATTACGTGCTTCAAAAGGCGCGATAAGATAAAAGCGACACTAAGAAGCTTCTAGAAGGCCTACACTTGAGGCAAAAGGGTTTTTCTTTTCCTTCTCAGAGCAGCCACAAACAATCTCTCGCCATTGATGCAGCACTTCACAGTCTGTTCCGTGCAGAGGAAGAGGGGTAGTATTCATGCTCCGTCGTAACTACGGACGCATCCATAGAAGATCCCCTAGGTCACGCTTGTGTAAACATTAAGATTTACGAAAGGTGACTCTGGAGGCATGAAGAGGTGGATCAGTGACGGAATGTGGTTAAAAATGGATCTGGGGGATATTGGGTTACTTAGGCTCACATACATAAATATGAGACATTCCCAACATTGGCGGATCTAGACCGTAGTCAAGGGGGGGAGCGAGGACTATCCGGGGATCTGGGGAGCAATTCTGTTTGAAAATCAAATTTTTATAAATGTTATCTTTTATATAAAATTCATCAACTCACCAAATAGATATTCAACAATTAACAATAATAAATAGTAATCAAANTATAGCCCCCTTAGTGCCCCCCCCTTCCATAGATAGACAACTGATTCCGAAAGAGAGACTGGGATGCAAGAAATAGGGAGTCATGTTGGAACGAAGATTTGAGGTAGAATTAAAGAAAATGCGCGTATGTATTAAAGCAAATTTGTGTAAAAGCAAGAGAGTAAGGTTTGCGAAAGCGAAGGAAACCGTAACAAAAATTTAAAAATAAACTATTCTAAGTTTAACTTTAAAGTTAACTTTTTAGGGACAATATAACAAGATCCCTAATGACAAATTTTTGAGTTGATAAATCAAGATAGTAATAATAATCATCATCATTCAAGCTATTTCAAGTTTATATTTCTACTTGCGCATGACATTTCTGTGACACTTAGAAACACAATGCTCCCCTTTTATGAAGTTTCATAAAAAGAAACCATTATACATAATGCTGTATATTTGCATGTTGAATGAAGCGCTATGCATGATAGAGATCTCGCAGGAAACGAACTATGAATACATTCCAGATGATAAGAAGGTAAGAGAATTGTCAAGATAAAATTTGAATTATTGCCTCGCAATTTCGAAGATGTTAAACAAACAAGATACACTTCACAGAGATTCGTACATGTTTAATAATTTGGTGACGAACAGGCGGTTATGGTTAAAATTTCTAGTAGGCCTCTGTGTTCTTAATAATACTTTAATACACTTCTCAAAATCCTATTACAAGCTATTCACTCGCGTACAATGAAAATAATAAAGAAAACCTAGAATACTAATACGTGTGTCTTCCCCGTAGATAAATGTGATAATAAACTTTTTATAAGGCGACTCAATGCTTAATGACCGACGTTAACTGAGCTGAAGCTAAATAATAAAGAAAAATTTAACTGTTTTTTCCTGACTCACTAGAAAACTGTACTTAGTGACAATAAAATGCTATTTCCGTCTTGCAAAATGCACTGGTGAGGAGCTTCACTAATTTTGTACTTTTCTCGGGGATGAGCGCTATAAAGGATAGTTCGCTGAAACACCGCGCTATAAAGAAGAGTTAGCCAAGGAGCGAAACTGTGCCCCAATATTCATATCCTTCAAGTCCGTCCAATAAATTAGAAGTAGTTTTATTTAAAAAATTATTTGAACGTCCCTACTACAAATAATGTGCATTATATAATCATATTAAATTAATAATCATAGACTTTGACGGACGAACAGTACATATTTTGTGATTAAAAGCTCACAACATTTTGACTTTATGTTGAAGACGTTGTCACGTGGTACAAATTATAGCAAGAAACACAGTAATAGAACACTTGAACATTATATCAAACGTAATATGTTCTTCCGGTAAAGGTCGTAAGTCTTGAATTATTAATTTCATTTAAGTTTAACAATCACTGCTTTAAAGCGTAACGCAGTACTGAATGCACGAGATACGGAACGGGTCCGAAGTACACTTAACGCGGTCCAGTGACCGAAATTCCTGTATGATAGGTGTCAACTGAGAAATTTATCATAAGCCCTCGAGACTAGTAATGAAGAAAATCATCGGAAAGACGGCGACACGTAAATGGAGCGTTTGCGAGTGAGGAGAATGTTTAAGAAAATTTTCCCTCGTAAAAATTAATAATGCGACCCACTAAACCTCATTTACAAAATATTTTCCATGTAAAGCAGTGTCACTTGACAAACCAATTTTAAGCGGCCACAATTTCGAGAACTTTCATGAAAAAGACTTACATTGTGCCACCTACACTATTTGCCGTTTCACGTCTCAAATACATATATTTTTCTTGTTCTAGCACACCTTTAAATCTATTACAATTAATTCTCGTGTTTATTAAGGCGAGATAACGTACCAAAATCAAGTAAATTTGTTATTTCTCTCTAACCCTACACAGTAATATGAATGTCTCGCAAGTAACATTTATCGTTTGTTTGATACCTTCGCATTTCATTTATTTTCGAGGAAATAACTCGACGAAGTACAGGTAATTTTAGATGCCAGCGAAGGAATAAAGTCTAAAAACATAAACGTGTTATGTGGCCATAACTATACATTATTAAATAACCGCTGTGTCTTAGTAAACACAGTCTTGACACTCAGCAACAGGACAGAAAAAGCATGATATTACAGGAAATTTGAAGAACCAATTACTTGGCACAGGAGATGTAAAATACCTGTTCTGTGTCCGAGGTCACTCGCTCAAGCTTTTATTATATTCGGTTCCACTTGAAGCGAATATTTGTAGAAACATTTTCGAGCCGAATGCTAGTCTAATGTATACTCGAGAAAATTATTGAAATAATAATAAAAAATTCTCTCAACAATAAAATTTTAGCACTGAATATGTATGGTAGGTGTATTCTACTAATGGAAGTTCGAAATAATAATAATTAAAGAGGTAAAGTTCTTAACCACCACCATGCGATACAACGTTCAACGCATAGACGCTGTGAGAAGCGTTTTTCAGGAAACCATCAAATTAACTCTCTGCGCTCGAAAATTATACAAGAAATCAAGAAACACCTTGCGGGAATCCTTTAGCAGAGTGAGACGACATATGCTTAATCTCGTTAAGATGAAACTCCTGAGTTAAAGCAAAGATAAAAGTTGTAAATTACAACACAAATCCTACGACATACAAGAAAATCTCTGTAAATGCAGTAAATACTTTGCCCTTTTTTGTTTTTCTTTAAAAAAAAGTAAAAGAACTAGATGAAACAACAAAAAATTAAGTTTATTTTTATTTCATTTTGGTATGCTTTTATTTATGAACAATTTTTGAGAATTATTCATCATTTCCAGAGTCGACAGTACAACGGCATAAATATATTAGCAGAATATTTTACACATGGAATTAACATGACCACTTTTCCCAACTACTATACGCTGCTTATTTCAAACGAAATCTCAAAACACAACACGCATATGCTAATATTTAAAATTAAGTTAAACCGGGATTTATTACGTCAGAAGAGTAAAATATAGTATTTCTTTCACTCATTTATTTTGTATTACTGCATTTATTATTTTCATAAACATACTCGAATTAAAATGTATTTAATTCAGAAATGTAGACAAAATAAAATTACATTTTTGCAATTAACCTCAATAATATTTTTAATAAACATTTTATTGTTTAGAAGACAAATTATTGAGCGTAGGGTATGAAGCCGCGATGTCTAAAGAAGTATTAATTTACACATTACGTGCATATCAGGGCAATTATTTTTCCGCAGACAAACATATATTTATTATATAATCATAAATACCTAATGAACCTTTAAAATGTGGCATCACGTGAACAATTCACAAGGACGTATTAAAATATTGTAGAGGTCCGATTATTATAATTTCATTCCACTGATGTTCCTCAAGTAACTATAATAGGTACGAAAAAAGTGTAGAGACAGGTCAAATGGAGAAGTACAGAAGCATATATGAGCTCTCCTATACGGAAACGGACACAGATGTAGACGAAGAGAGCTTGAACATGTTGGGAAGGAGAAAGGGGTGAGAGAGGGAGAGAGAAACCCTAAGGGAGTACGAGCGCCTCTAAACGCTGCTCCAATTAGCAGCTGTCTCCTGAGAGATTCTCCTCCGCACAGGGGTGCCAACAGTCATCTGCGCGACAGTAGATGCTTTGTGCAACACTCACACAACATCACATGCACTGAACATGGGCGTGTTTCCGAGGACGCTTTATAAAGAGGTCAACAATGTTGCTCATCCCATGCGCGACCCAGAAAGTGCGGAATGGAATGAAACTAAATTCTACAGATGGTAATGAAATCCCTCCAAAAGTAATAAATATAAATTTTACGATGTTTAGCGTAATGAACGAAACAATTATCACTCTCGTAAGTCAAATGAAGACAATTTGTGACAGAAAAAAACTGTCATGGCTAATTTCTTTTCAGTATAATTGTGTTCACATTCTCAATTAACCTCCATTAATAATTGTTTTTATAGGTTATCAAACTCGGTTGTATTGGTTAATCAATAGTAATTAGAAAATAGGTAACCCAGAAACTCTCGAACCTTATTGACACAAATTTTAAAACCTTCACACATAATCTTTATAGAGATTTGGGATTTCCTTAACATAAATGGTTTGTGTATCTAAAAAATTAGAACATAATTTAAAAATTTTATTGTTTAAAATTTTACTGGATGTTCAAATAAACTTAAAGCTATTGAATGTCACTCAATCGGAAAAAAATTACAATTATATCTCATATTAATTATGAAAATTTTTTTTTCTGACATTAAGAAATAACACTCTCTAGCTAGGTTTTCCAGAGAAGTTTAGCATTCGACAAAAGGTTTTATCCCCAATGTTGTCGACCTTCTCTGACCGCGTAGTTTAGTAATAAACAAGGTAGCGAGTAGATTCAACGTGACTGACGTAGTTAGTGTTGTGCAAATTCCACTATGAGATATCATTTTCACGCTAGTACGTGTTTCTTTTCTGTTTTTCTTTGGACTTTGAACGAGATTAATGGGATGGTATATCGCTAGCTTCTGGAAAGTAATATATCTTATTGTTCTTCATGTGGTAATAAAAAAGGTTTAAATATTTTTTGTTCATTACTTTACTTATATTATTCCCATTCTAAGATACGTCTAACCAAAGCTCTAATAAGCCAAATGTCAGATGGACTTCATTCCTATTCTAAACTGCAGAGTTGCATACTCAAGATTTACGCCACCCGCAGACCTCCAGCACGCACACTGCGTTGTGTACATAAATAGCGGAACGATAGCAAAGAACCACGCCCATCGTTTTATGTCAAATGCATGAAACGTTTATCAACCTTACTGGTTTTCGTTTAGCATTGGTGTTGAAGTTATAACCCAATTGTTATGTACTTATCAAAAGACTTGATTTGATATGTTCATGTCGCTTTGTGGTATTTATCTCAAATGTTACCTCATTTCAGATTTAAAATATTAATTTTTTATTCACATTACTAACCAGAGTTGATAAACAAAATGTTGCTGTCCTGACAGTACCAGTGAATATATAAAAAATGAATAATAATATCAACAAGAATAAAAAGAATTTGAACTCGCCTCCCATTCATAGCAATCTCTCTTTTACAAGGAAATAGTTGTTTCTTTTAGGAAAATGTATCATATTAATCCCCCTGGGATTAGAGATAATCTCACTTGAATAACTCTGGAAACAAAAAGAAAAATTTATTCAACTTAACGACGTTTTTCGTAGGCAATTCATCATGGAACAAAAGCAAACTTCAATTTTTTGTTGATGCGTGTAGACGTTTTGCATTTCTTCGTAAAGTTTAATAAATTATTAGACGAAAATAAATCAATAATATTTAACTTAGTAAATATTATTAATATAATAATTAATAAACTTTGCAAATATTAATTAATAGTGAATTATAGAAAATTAAATTAACCTCAATTTTGTAAGATTGTTAACCTGCAAGATCAGTAACAAACAAAAGGAGTACAACATTTGAGAAACAAATGAAAAAATAAGCATTGGTGGAAGGAATTTGGCAATAAACTGCTCAGGAGAGTGATTTAATTTCAAATTTTCATAAATTACGATATCTATAAAAACACGTTTCTGATAAGTTTCCAGAAACCATAACTCACACTTCATCAACTGCGTAATGAGGTATTAAAATTGGACTCATTAACACTGGAACGGAGAATAAATAAGGACACAATGCGAAACAAAGAGGAACTCATTAATGGAATTTATGTTGGACGTATCTCCCAAGAGATAAGAAATGCCCTCAGTTAGAGCTAAACAGAGGGTAAAGAAGCGGCGTAATCCACCGCGTCGTGACTGTATGAAGTCTTCGAAATACCGCGTAGAAGACAACATTAAGAGCGATATACGGGTGTAAGAATCCCCTTATGCCTTATCTCTTCGCTCCCTAATTATCAACTCCGTTAACACTCCACTCCATAAAATTAGATCCTCTGACAGGATAAAAAAGGAATTGTCTGAAAGTCTCACGTAATTGGGTATTGTACACCAAGCAAGATATTTGTTTTGATAAAATAATGGGGACGTTAAAATAAAGTATTGCATTTTATTCGTTTCGTTGCTTATAATAATTTAAATTGATAAATAATTCAAGAAACAGCAGTCAAGTTTCCTTTAATGTCTATAATTGTTTGATTCAATATTTGATTATTTCGTCGTATTTAGACATATAAAATGAACTAAGGACCCCAACTAAGTTTCAATAACAGTATTACTGACATTTGCAAAAATATTTAGTAACGAGCAAGTAACACAAAAGAAAACTGTCCATAATCTATTTCCATAGGATTAATGTATTAAATCAATATTTATTATCGTCCCAAAAATCGGTAAGAAATTTAATTTACCAAAATAATTCGCATTAGATTCGTTGACAGTTTAGAATACTGTCTTTATCTCTTCGTTGAATCCACATTCACAACGAAAATTTCTCGGAACATTTTAAATTACCTTAAAGGAGGAATCTTCCTGTCCTACTCTTCGGGTACGATATTACGCTCTTTACTTCAATCTGTTATTTCCATGATTGACATAATCTCTTTTATTCTCTAGTATGCTATTATGTGGGAAATCGTCTGGCAACGATTTGCAATAACTTTATCGAAAGACTCGTCCTTACTTTTCCACAATTGCTCCATCCATCTTTTCTCATACCCACTCCTATACGCAAACCACTCGCTATACCAAGCACACTCCGAACCACCCACCGTAGTCAACAGTATCTCCTCGCAACAAATGCTGTGTGCTATTCACTGTAATATCTTTAGTCGTATCATTTTCTTCAGGAATGGAAATTTATTCATGGGGTCTTTTGAGATTCTCCCGTACCACTTTTCTCTTCGCACATTTCATGTTGTGTAAGGCCCCTCAACCCTCCATCCGTTAAAGGGATTTTTTTCGTATGTAAAGGAGTTAATTTCAAAGGAAGAAAATAAGAGACAGTCGAGTTGATGGTGAGTGCTGCTCTCTTTACGGCGTCTGGGCGAGACAACATACTACAGATTACGCGCACTTTCGCATATTTAGCAGGTTAAATTACGACGAGGTAATGTTTTGAGAGCGGATAAAAGAACAACAAAGATTGCACGATACTCTTTGAGTCGTTGTCGCCTTGAAAGGGGATGTAATAGGACTGATGGTCGTCAGGACTCGAACGGGGGACGATGAAGAGTCAAGTCGTTGCCAGATATATTACCTTAAGGAGTTAAGGAATAGATGGACGCAGTCAGATGCTTCCAGTTGAGAAATCTTAACCTATCTTTTAACGTCCACAGTTATCGCCTCGGCGATGCTGCAACGAGCACATTACTCTTCTTTTGTAAGAAATTACGTTTCGTAAAGCATGCAATACACCACTGAACCATTAGGATGAGTATAACATTTGCTTTAAAATAAAATAATGTACGTCGTGATTTAATAAATGCGAACCATGTGGTACGTTTCGGCAAATAATGGGGTCGTTTGAGTATTTACGTCGTCTGCTGGAAACAGCTCGAGACATTATTGTATGGAGATTTCTGGAAACGATCCATTGAATTACGGAGCATAACATTCCAAATCTCAGCGACACTAAAATTTCAAAGCATTGTCGTCCTTCTGACCCATATCGTTTTACAAAAATATGTTACAGTAGTTGCACACATAACCTTTTCATATCTACAAGTGTAAAGTTCAGATATCCCTTTGACGCCGTAAAGAGTAATGAAACATCTTAAAAGAGAAGTCACAAATAAAAGTACTTTTTACAGTTACAATTATACTCAATGAAGATGTACATTGACAATAACATAAACAATATTTTTAAAACATAAAACACTGTAACAAATTTCATCTGTTGTGAAACTAACGTGTATAGTTTACGAATTCATTAAAAATATCCATTAGTTGCATAAATTAAAGGCTACAATTCCTATTTTCGTATACGTACACGAATCATTGACACACTATACGAAATTTCTCAGGTGTGGATGAATAAGTTTTGAATTTCCCTATGATGACGTATTGTAATGTGTAATTTTGCCAATGAGAATCCTCCAATGGGAACTGTGATGGTCCTCTTAAACTATACGCAATGCCCCAGGCCATCCATATACTATTGATTTATGAATTTGAGTCGTGAATCACGGGAAACGTTAATCGAATGTCAATTATTCTCATATTCTACTATTGTATTACAAATTACTCTCATCACTATATTAAACAAGGATAAACTAATTACGTATACAATGAACATGATTTATTTTTGAATATTTAACTTGTGTTTTTGGTGTCTTTCGATGTTGTTTATTAATAATTCAACTTATTTTAAGAAATCGGTATATTTTCAAGAACAGTGCTGACAGAATAAAAGAACTATAAGGCGAAGAAAACGAATCGAAAGAAACGACTAAAAGACTGATGCAAAATTTACTGAAATTACCTCATAAACATAATCAGCCATCGAGCCTCTTAATAAATCAGCCAGTAAAACTTGTTATCTCGAGAAAAGAATCGATTCATTAGATAAAAGTTTTTAAAGTGTTTTCTTACAGCAACCAATTTCAAAGTATCATAAATTCAAACTATTCCTTAACTCTCCTTACTTCCGAGTAATCACATCACGCAGACCAAAAATACATCCTATCTTCATTTCAGTGCAAGATCTATAACACAACCTCGTAAAATCTCGAGTCACTCCATATCGCACTCTGAAAACTCGCCTTCTCACCGCAACCGTACGTAAAACATTCGAACCTCATTCGATGCTAGCGCTCCTTTCGTCGAACCAAGAAATTACATGGTTGTACCTTCGCACATATCGCCAAGTATCGCCAGCTCCCGAGATACGATTGACGCGAGGCCGTTCGTCGACCGAAAGAACCCGTCGATATCAGAGATTCGCGCGTAAAACCGGTATCTGCTTCCTCGTAAACACGGCTCGTAGCTTCATGCGAAAGTATACGAGCGGAGAGGTGAGAATCCGCGGAGTGGTTCCATGTTTGGTAGAGAGAACAAGATGAGATGGGAGTTTGAGAGTTTCGCTTTGGCAGTTGTAATACGGCAGTTTATGACTTCAGGTGTGGAGATAGATACTTAGTGGACAATTTGCTCACGAGTACAAAAAGATCAAGAATATACTACGAGTTCGAACTACTCATATGTTCTTCTTTTTATAAACAGGGAAACTAAACATTTAAATTTCAAAAGGAGCAAAATGTCTTTTTTTCTTATTAAATATTATTGCGCTTTTGAAAGAGTACATAAAAATTACCTTTGAAGCTGGCAGAAAATTTTTAAGAAAACATTTATTAGAAGCAAATAACATTTAAGTTCACTTTTAGTTATTGTAAGAACATTGTAAATATATTTGTTTTGAGCCCAGAAAAATGAATATGTCCAAAGATTAAAATATTTAAGTATACAGTTGGATAAAAACGATAACCATTCAATGCAGCTACAGCATATAAGGGCAATTACGACATCTATGAAATGATCATGCTACAATGTAAGTGTACATAATCACAACACATTATCACAACGAAAGACTACAATCGCATTACTTCATTTTTCTCCCATCAACATTGCAAAGGAGCAAGTAACAAAGAATGAACACGCAAGAAAACGCGAAAATAGCCATTTTGCTTCGTCGTACAAGGCAGACGGCATGACTCTTTCTCCATCGACAATATTACGCTGCATGAGGTACACGCAAATTACTATTATATCATCCTATGTAATAAGGCAAATTACTAGTCAATGCAGATGAGACAAAGCGTCGTATATTGATTCACGTGTGCGCCTGAAACCAGGAGGTCGCACACAATAAAAGTATAAAGTAACCCGAGAAAACATTTAGAATCATTGAGCAATTATGAGTATTAAAACACCTTTTTTACGGTGATAGCGTAAAAATTTAATACAAAGCGAAAAAAACTTTCTAACATCAGCAGATGAATCTATGGAACATTCAATATGAAATCACATTTACCTTAATAGAATGCTGACCTTCCCTTTAGTTCGAATCTTTATGATCCAATTTACATTTCTAATGAATAATATGTATGCTCATTAGTTATTTATTTAAAGAGAAAAATTTTTTTTTTTCAAGACTGTATTCAAACCCTGAGATCACAGGTATAATGAAGCATTACAAATGCGCAAAAGTAACACCCCTAAGATGGTGCCACTGTCTCTCACGTACGATACGTTCCACTCCAACTCTTCTTCACACACACACACGGAAACAACGCAGCATTGCATTCCCTTCCCTCACCCCCACCCCAAAGCCACAAATTGCTTGGGGTTGTCCCGGCGGCACATCAGAGGTCGTGCGCAGGCAGCGCTGTCCTTCGGCGACGGAGCGAACTAAACATCGGAAACCAATAGCTTCACGCTCGTCGCCACACGGGGCGAAGCAGGTGAACTGGCGCGTTGAATCGCTCTCATAGCAAAGCGGCAATCGAGACAGGCGATCGAAAATGGGAATTCAAGTGGAGTTGGGATGTGAAGGGTAAAATACGGAAGGGGATCCCGATGGAGAAGTCGGTATCGAGCGAGGATCGATAGTTTCAACAAATGGGTCTCGTACATCATTTCCAGGCTTCTTATGGGTAATATTTTGTTTGCTTCAAACACCCTTTTGGAAACAGAAATGATATTATGTTCTTTGTTTCGGTGAAAATAAATTTACGTTTTACTTTCTTCAATAGCATATTGAAATTATTGTAATCTTGAAATTTTTAGAACGCAAGAATTTTTAGGACTTCGTCTATCAGTGATTCTGACAAAACTAATAAGTAAACTCACGCGTATTTAAAATAGTATATGCTTCGTGTTGAAACAAGTGGTAAGATTTTGATAAGTGTAACTTAAAGGGTACTTCACAATTCGATCAAAGTATAATTTAACAAATTTCTAAAAACAGGTTCCGTAATTTATTTTGTCAACAGAAACTGTAATTATAATATTTTATTTTCGCACTAATTATATTTCACTCGAAATTTTGATATGGATACAGTAAAATCCCTCAGCTATTCTACCACGCAGGAAAATACTGTTTTTGAAAAACCAAAGACATGAGATAGGTTAAGTAAGAGAACCGAAAACTAAAAGAACATCTACGTTATACAACTTTTCCGATTACTTTATATCAAAAATTTTATATACTAAAATTCAGTATGATAAAATACGTAGTTATTTTCATCATATTCGTCACATTAAAACAAATATTTTCAAAATTCAAAAGTCACGAGGTCGAATTCCATTCACACCACAGTGCAACGACTGGTTAATCGTGACGTTCCGGAATTGCAAGTTTGTGAGATCGAAGCCATGTCGATGTTTATCCAGATGAAATGCCAAAGTTGTACTTCAACAAAGAGATCACACTTCCATCACGCTTTCATCTTTTATCTCTCCGCTCCTAGCACTGAGCATGATACTGGATTTCAACTATATAGTGAAGGTATTTTGGTAAACGTTGGATGTTTTGCAAGTATGAAATTAGGATGGATCAATTAATTCACTTCTTTACTTCACATTCAGTATTGTTCAAAAAATCTAGAATGTTGAAATCTTGAAAATAGGATCAGTGAGTGATCAGGATAGCAGTTAAATAATAGCAAACAGCGAGTTGTTAAAACTTACAAGTTAATTAGATCTTATATAAAAATATTTCCTGCAATAACTTGCGTGAATTTGGGTGGTTGTCATTAAAACATCTCTCCATGGTATAGGAGGAAAAAATAGTTTAGATTTTGGGCAAGAGAGGAGTCTAATGAACGCAGACATTTTAAAGGAAATAAATGAAAGTAATTCCTAGTGAAAAGAGAAAATTTCAAAATAACATGAGCGCATTTCAAAAAAAAGAGATTAACACGTACGAACTTACAACGGAATTCTACATATATTTTCTTGGTTTTGTGTGTCTAGTTAAAATTTGAAAATTACGCGGTAAGAAAAGGGTTTAAACATCAAAGATGATAAACGATAGAAACTCGCGGTTTGAGGTACCCACTGGCATCGCTGAAATCAGAGTTCCCAGTACCCAACATCGTGATTGGTGCGATCGGCAAAACAATTCCATTTGGAGAATTATACCATACATTATTATTAAGTATATCATTCGTGAGTGTTATTTAAGAGTACATATCAGTAGAATATGATGGAACCAAAATTCCGTAATAGACAAGAAGTTCACGCTGAAACCTGATCGGAGCTCCGGTCCGTCGTTGGTGGGTAGTTCAGAGAAGGAGCAAGAGAAGAGGGATGGATGAAGCCCGCACGTCCGCCACAGATTACCCGCATCCGTTGCTCTATCTGATAAGCACTAGTCTCGCTCACCGTGCTTGTTGGCAAGGTCCGAGGTTTCACGCTGGAGATAGGATAGGAAGGAAAGAGGTCTGGAGTGGTTGCTTCAATGAATGTTGGGAGTTTGCACAGAGTTTACCCCAAACATCATAACTTAAAAGCTCTTAACGAAATGAGACTATACTTTTGAGACTTCAGGGTAATAATAAATTACAGTTCTTTATTCGAAAATATTATTTATTAATATAAAAACCTCGAGTTAAATTTCTTTATTTAATCACAAAAAAAAACTAAACGAGAGGTATTAAACAGAAAAAAAAATCAAATTTGAATGAAAAGACACATGGTTTTTAATTAGGAATAAATTTGTAACACATATTTGAGAAATGACTAGTGAACATTGATGGGATAACAGGAGCTCAGATATTTGTGTTTCGTGTTGAAGATCCACTCTAAAAACAATTGACCAACAAAGTCATTTCGTTTACTACGAAACAATACGTCAGCGAAAACAATGAGGAGACGATACATTTCTCTGGACAATCGCATCATCTTGAACTCCTAAACCCCGTCTCCAGTCTTTCAAGGGACGAACGCCGCGACCGGAGTGTGACACAAGTTGCTGCACAGTTCCCCTCGACGTGACGCTATCGAGGGTTTCCCGCCCTCGCGAACGACGAGTTTCGACTTCTCGGAGGAAGTCGTTACTCGCGTATTCGCTATCTCGAAATGTTGCATCATGAGCGTGTCGAGACGTTATCGAAATGACTGTCAAACGACGTTTTATTAACAAATGTTGAAGGGAGGGTAATTTTGGACTGTTTTTTTTAATATAAAAGGATTGTTTTCTTGAAGAAAACTACATAACCACTCGATAATTTTCATATTTGAACTGATTTGGTTTAGATTTTGTATAGTATGTCAGCATTTTAACTATTCAATTATTCTCAATAAATAGCCATGGACTCCAAGCTAATTCCGAAATAGCAGATATTGCGGAAGAAAAAATCTTTTTTAAAGACGGAGATTGTACGGGTTAAATAATCTAAAGAGTAACATATTCAACATTTCACTTCTATTTTATAGTAATCGAAATTAAAAATGTGGATTTAATTTTTAGAACCATTTAAAAATGCTTTTAAATTACCAAAAACATAATTGTAGAACAGTAAAAATACTGGAAGTCCTCTAGTTGTCTCCACGAAAAGAATATTCTATAAATGTTGCTCATTTGTTTCAGTGTTTCAAGCAGATTTATATTTTAAAAAATTCTACAAAATCGCATGATGGATTGATATACTTTCGAGAACTATAGTTTATGCTGAAGACAAAATGGCATGGAAAAATATTCTGAATTTAGTATTCCAAATTTTTCATTCCCCGAATGTATTATGAATTATCCTGTTTTACTTTCTAGACTCTAGTTTTTAATGAAGTTTGTTCGAAAAAAAATATTAATTTAAAGTATTTGAAGATTTATAATAATAAGATCTAAAACACGCTTTGAAACACGATAAGCATGCTTGTATATCATTAAAGTTCCTCATAATATTCTCAAGACCTCCAACTTTCCGAGGAAGATATTCGAAAACTTGCACCAGTCTGCACGAAACAACTTAAGTTAATGGCTTAGGGAAATGTCATGAACACGACGACTAGATTGAGCTGTAATCCACGTCACGATGTTCTTGTAGCTCGTCTGCAGATTTCTCCAGCGAAGAGAACGATCGCGCATATCTGCGATACGCGAACATCTCAGAGAACACAGACGTCAATTTAAAAAATGTAAGCAGCAATTTAACAAGAACTCTTTTTTACTCACAAGTCTAGCGTGAATGAGGGCCAATTACAAACTCCGCCAGCGCATTTACCTGCAAAAGAAAAGAAAATGCGAATCAAAACTTCGAATTAGTAAGTTGTACGAGTAAGTTGTATGTTATTATTTAGAAAAATGTAAGTTTCTGTTATTAAATAACATATAATGCACGATGCATTTAACCATAAAAACAACTCTTCTAACGATGAAAATAAAATATATAATTTTTTTTCGGCAAGTGCTGAGGATCGGACTTCACAGTCATGAGTCCCACCAAAAATAAATGTTATCTATTTGAAACAAAACATAACTTTATTATTAATAATCGTCATAAGCAGTAATACATCAATATCATAAATATCACATAATAAATACAGCACAAGTTTAATGTACAATACACAAATGTACACCAGAAGAGCTACTGCAGGTCGTTTCACGGTGAAATTCTACTGCACAAAAATCTTGCGACATCCAGAGCATTAGTCGAGCCCTTCATAACATTGATTAACACCTTAAACGTACAGACAATATTTAAGGTAAAATACATATAAAAAATCATAAATAGTTTAATATTCCGGGGTAATAATAAAATATATTTTAAGTTTAAAAAATATATTCATCAATAGCATTCTATTCACGAAAAACACAATTCGCTTAAAATGACAATTGCGCCTCAATATTTTAAGAATCTTATTATGTTAAAATAAACATTTAAGAATAAAGAATAAGAAAGCAACCGGTCGAAATACTGCCTTCCATATCTCCAAAACACAACCTCTTTTGTCCTCCCTATTTCACTCTCCGCAGAGAAGGCAACCGCGATAATTCCTCTCTTATTTATTATCCTGTTTACATCAGGATTGTAGGGTTACCTCCGCGCTTGGGATCTGGGGGCGAGCGCTGTAATAGCTTCATTTCTGAGCGCGCCCAGATAATTTCGAGAGGAGAAGCAGAAGGGTATGTAGTGCAGAGAGCGGTATTGTCCAATATAAACTCGTAAGGCACGTGCGGCTCTATTGATTCAAAGCGTTTGGTCTCTTATATTTGAATTCATGGCTTGTTCTACAAATCAAGGAATTTTGGAGGACTCAACTTGCATATTCTTAATAATTCTGTTCCAACACATCAACCGCACCTGTAATACCATCTTTACATTGACAGGCGAAAATTTAAAAAATGACAAAGGAATGGGACATGAAATGACAAAGGAGTGAGGAAACTGTTGGAAAAAAAAAATTGTGTCATGCACATTGAATCTGATGATACTAAATGACTTAATTCATTTAACATAAGAAGATATAATGATAACCGACCGTATGGTTGAAGAAAAATTAGAGCTCGTAGCTTTTCTATTCATTACGGGGAGTCATCCTGCACGTTGTGGTGTGATAACATGGTAAGAAGCAGAATTATTTGATTAATTACATTCATACAACTCAACCTAACAAAAAGCATGGCCTGGAGATTCTCTCTTCAAGCGTGGATTTGCCCCTCCATACGCAGCGAATGTTCACTCGTCCTCTTGAAAACTATTCTTCGACCCCTACTGCTATACTCTTGCCCCGTGTGGCACATCGCTGCTCCCATACACATCCGCAAAATTTAGGTTTTTCAAAACAAAATACTTGGATTAGCCACCAAAGCACCCTAGTTTATCCGAAATACTTCTCTTCACAGAGATTAAAAAAATTCCTTTCATTATTGTCTACATTCATGCAATATAATGATTACTTTTTTCTTCTCTTCCAAAAATCCCTGGTAGTGCCCACTTCCGCATCGGCAAAGTAGATCCCCACTCTCCCAGAATACGTAACCGTTTCCCACTTCATTTATATTTAATATATCACTCCGAGTTGTAATTTATCAAGTCATGAATTTCTTGGGAGGTGCTAAACGAGTTTTCCCTATCTTTTCCTCGTTTGTCTAATGTCTCGATAGTTGTATTTTTATTGTGTATGTGTAACCATCAAGCGTCTGAAAGAGCTTGTAAGCTCAGATATGTATTTTCCACTAACATTTATAAAAGTAGCGTGGATCTCGACGGTCGCTTAACGGAGAACGAACCACGAGTCTCATCGACGCATGGTGGTACCGCGCGGCGAGGCGCGACGTGGAGTTTTGGTCGACGCGTCGCGTCGCGCGTCATAACACGCGAGCAACGAAGGCGAGTCTCAATTTACGACTTCCACGTCGACGAACACGTGTTTCTCGCAATTAACTGCAGTCGTCCACGCAACCTCCCCGCGACCTGAGGACGACGGACTCTGTGGAGGAGACTCGTTTCACTGAACAGCAGAAGGTGCGAGGGGCAGGAGATGGCACGCGGGGGTTTATAGCGACGAACATACTCGCGACTCTATCGACGAAAGACAAATATATGAAGCACACAGAAGTAGGTTTTATGGTGTTCGTCATCAAGAATTATTTTTTGAAACAGAAAATATATTTATTACATCACTTTGATGTTGATTGTCCGTCAATCAATAAATCACATGTTTCACTTGCACATATTATATTATAGACAATCATATTATGTTCACCAATCAGTTTCTACCCACACATGGTATATTAATTCTTTAAAAGAAGTGTTGTAACAACAACGTTTCGGGACAAAGTTCTGTCCCCTCATCTGGATGCATTTTACATTAATTCCTAAATAAAAACAAAAAAAATTACATAAAAACTACAGAATGCATACATTAACCAACCTTATCATTTAAAGAATTAATATACCATGTGTTGATAGAAACATGGAATAGATACAGGTTTGTACAAATACGTTCTTCTATACCTTGAGATTTGTTGCTATAAAATATATTTCACGTAACTAAAATATTAAATATATTTAATGTTCTTAATTTTCCGTTAATTATGAGTAAATATGTATTCGTTAGAACAAAAATTCTTAAGAAAAAATTATATTAAGAACGATTTCAACATCTAGAAAAAGTTTACAAGTTTTTAAGAAACCATAAAAAAACTACTTTTGTCGAAATTAATTTTTAGAATTACAAAGCTATTTAAATATTAAATATCTCATTAGTTCCATCAATAACGTAACTAAACTTACAAGAATGTTTGATAACTATATGATTTAAATATATCCAAAATTATTACTGTACCTCATTGAGCAATCGGACTCTAGCTTCTCATTCGCCTCTAATTAAATATTATTAAACATCAATCCCTGAGACACCATCACCGTCCATCCCCTAGGGAACACCATGGTGTCCTGCCACCAGGGGAAGCAACAATGACGATGCTTCCGCGACAAGACGCCCATCACGGAAATTACCAGTGTTAATCTGATTGGCGAGGAGCAGTGACGATTACAAGGCATTTCCCTAAGTAGTAGACAGAGAACGCTGCGCGCTATACACAGATGCGACTTACCATTAGATGTCCAGGTTTTGATTGTTACTATGGCGTCATCTCTGTCATAAAGAGGTACGAATTAAAGATGACAACCATTTTACTTAATTATAACACTACTTTCCGCACAGACTTCAGGTTTAATTTATAATTTAAAGTTATTTCGCATTACTTTTCCGATGGGTTGCTAATACCAAAACTTTTTTTGCACAATGGTCTTTCACATGAACGCCAAACATAAAATCATATTAAATTTTAAGTTACTATGGACCATTACCTGAGAATAGCCGTCTGCTTTTAGATATGTTACATTTTGGCCGTAAATCTATTAATACATACTGATGAGGCTATAAAAATTATTATAGGATAGCAATTAGATGAAACCTTTTAACAAAGACACATAATTTAAATTCTCTCATTTTTCTACCATTTGCCTAATTTATATTTTTATATAAGACACGTAATACTGTGTGATGTAGTCATACAAATCTAATAATTGCAGAAAGATAAATTGTCTCCAAACAATAGAACTCAATAAAATAATAATGTCTTTATTACTCATGGAAATTACGTTCACTCTTCCTGACACACACAAAAAATTAATAAAACAAAGTGAGAAATTATCTTGTGTACAGTTGGGAAAGCAAAATTAGGGAATATGCCTCAGTCATACTAGAAGTGATTGAAGAAACAACTTAGTTGAAATACAAAATAAATGACACACTGCATTAACAATTATCAGATAAAATATTGTGATAATACATTAATACTGGACAAAGAAATCAATTATTACAAACATTGCATATCAGAAATGATATTTATATAAAAAAATACACACGGAAGTTTGAATTTACACACAAACTCAGAAAAGCTATCTGGTATTCACAAAATAATATTATAACATATTATGATTTTAAATTTCTTGTTATAATGTGTACCACATTACGACGACTTCAACGCAAGGTCGTGTGAGCTTTAAATCTCCAATATATACTGTTCAACCGTTAAAGGTCGTAAGTCTATCACTTTTTATTTTACTTATATTATATAATGGACGTTAATTGTAGATGAATTATTGAAAATATATTTCTAGGTTCGGATTTACAGAAGTCTCACCTGTATGTAAAGTACGAAACTAAATTTACCACTTATCTCTGGTTTTAAGATTCAAACTCATTCCGACAGCAATGTAAATCAAAAGGCGAGAGCGCATTCCTGTTCCAGATGGTTTCGTGTCTCCAGGTGGGTCTGAGTCGCGTCGGAGAGCGAAGGTTGTGGTGGCAGCGAAGGTGAAGCGAATGGTGCGGATGGCGACGGTGGCGACGGCGACGGCGGCACGGCGCCCCAATCGAGAACAAAGGCACCATCGGCGTTGGCGCCGCATTGTCCGTCGCCGAAGGGCGCTGCCGTCTTCAATATTGCATGAGCTCTTTGCTAAGACCACTCGCCAAAAACCCAATCCTCCAGCAACGAGTGCCGCCAATGCCGGTGTCCGTCCATTCGTCCACCACGCAGCGATGCGGCGGGACTTGGCGGAGACGAAATAAGATACGGCGAGAGGATGAGGCGATGTAGGTGCAAAAACGATGGTAAGGAAGGACAGGTAGCGAGAAAAACCGCGGGTTTTTTGTTGTTGTACAGGACATGAGTGATCCAAAATGAATATAAATTTTTAAATGAATAATAATCTCAAATTATAAGAAAAAGAGACCAGCAGTGAAAAATAAAATTAAAAATTATGTCATTAACCCCAAATTTAGAAGACATTTATGAGTAAAATAATTACGTCTATGTATTATCCACGAAAATATTATTAAACTGTAAAAAAAGACTTATCAATAAGAATGATATATCTGTTGTAACACGAATCTTCATATAAAAGAAACATAATATGATTATTTAACAAAATTCAATTGAAAATACAACGTAAGTCCTATGATTTTGTCATTAAAACGTTCAAGTTAATCTAGATCACATTGTTTGATATTCATCTGACCTCCATACGTATTTAACACTTAATCCCATTACCATCTAAATTACGAATTCTCAAAAGATGAAATGAAATTCACTATTGGATCAAAGCATTAACGAAATTAGGGTCGGACCTACATGTTGGAAATTACACGGAGAGGAAATTTAGAGAGAAAAGTGTAATTCATAAATACCTCATAATTACATAGGTAAATTAAGAAAGGAAACCCCATTGAGTCACAACTTCAAACCCAAGAGGTTACTGTTAATATTCAATGTATTTAACAAGAAGACATTATCAATAGTCAAACCTCCCGTTATATCAATTTTAATTTTTTTATAATAAATGTAGTCTTTACACACTTTCAAATAGTGACCGATTTTTGTCCATAAATTTGTTTGTTCCCGCAACTTTTATAAAGCTTTACTGATTGCCTTATTCTTTATGAACACATTTTGCTCAAAGCGAAATAAACCCCAAATCGTTATATAAGAAACGCTTTTCATATGATAAAAGAATTCATGTAAGTCATAGCAAAAATTTGCAAGCATGAAATTTCAAGAGCAGTTCTTCTCCATTGACTAGGCAGTCGCAGCATGGAACAAACTAATTGGTCTGAGAATGAGATCGTCAACATTTTGAGAGTAAGATTTGAAAAAAATTGGCAAATATTTATTTTATGTTATAAAGGTTCTATGGGTGCTTGGCACATTATATTGTACGTTTAGTTTTCAATAGCCATGTAAACATTTGAAAACATAACTTTCGAAACTGAAGGCAGTCTAGAAATAATATTTTGTAGTATAAATGGTTTAAATTGTTACTCGTACAATCAGCGATTTTACAAAGATTTAACTGAACTGCACCAATAGGTCAAATTTCCTTAAAAAAGATATTATTTCAACTTGAGAGGAAAATAATTAAAAAACTCTGAAGTGTTCCTCTCTACCACTCGCATTTAAGGCGTTACGTTTCATTTGACACCCTTTTATTCAGATCCGTTTTGTCGTTCTTCCTCCCAAACTTGATTCTACGTAATTTCTGCACAGAGAATAGCATCCACTATTACACACGCTAGTACATATTGTTCCAAAAATGTTCCGTCTACACTTTCCAAGTCGACAGGGTAAAGATCTCGAGACGGAATATCTCTGACGCTTAAAATGCGCGAAAGTAGAAATACTATGTTCCTCCACTCACTTCATGGCAAGGAAAGACGAGATTCGTTAGGGGAGAAGGAGGGCAAGGCGAAAGGGTAAGAGTTGAAATATTGAACAGCCCTTGCACGAGTTCACAGGTCGGAAGTCCGCTCCTACAACCTCCCCAACCTCCTACCCCTTCCCTCGTAGCTTGTCTGCACTTCCAGCAAAACAACACTTGGCACAACACGTCCGGAATTTTACGTCCTCACGAATACGCCAACAAAGGAGGAGAGTTCCTGTAAGGCAAGTGCAGGAGCTTATGAGAATTTCACGGGAAGCGTCGAGGACATTGGGTATTGATGGAAAAGAGGATACCAGAGTGATGTTAGGGAGTCATACTCAAGTCGTAAGACTTTTCGACTCAAGCTTTGCCCAAATAGTCCAGTCAAAATAGATTTGGAATTGAGAACGTTGTAAAGCGCAGAATTAATATAGAAACATTCAAGGATAGATTTAATAAAATTGAAATAATTTAGAATAGCTGATATAATAATGATAAATATTGAAATTCTTCAGTTAGCTGAGTGACATAACGACGAAACAAGGAGATGATGACCACAATCGAAAAGAACGTTAAAGGATGCTAGTATTGTATGATGGAATGCGCGAAGGTAAGTCGAAGTATTGTATAGTTTAGTGAAGCATTTAAATTTAGTATAAAAGGACAAAGCAGGGACGAGTAAACTACATTATATCCGTTATTTTCTAAATTTAAAATAATTAATTTGTTATGTCTAAGCCCCCATTCTTTCCGTGTTGGATACCTGCTTTCCTTTTTTTTGTATATTTGTCTGAGGAAGACAGGCATTCCTCACAAATAAATAAGAATATAAAATGAAGAAAGCACATAATCCTTTTAATTAGCATATACTTCCCAAAGCGCATGGTTCAAGAGTTGAGATAATTGCGAGCACAACTTTTCAAGTATACTTATTTCATGTAGTGAAACAAAGATTCTTTAAAGTACAACTTGACTTCGAAACATAATCTCACAAAAGGAGAAAAAAATCATTAAATTAGGCAATATATATTGGCTTTAGACATGAAAATCTAGCTTTTTTATTACTCTTGTAGGACGCGGATTTATAAAAACTTAAGTAAGAATGTTAGGTGAACGTATGAGGTACAAAAAAGAAAAAAATGCAGACAGATGAACGTTTTTCAGAAAAAATGTTTGTTCATATCATTCCACTCTGAGACAAATTAGAAATATTATGTTAATGAAGCTTTAACAATTATCAAGAACTATATTTCGTGATTTTGTGGAAAAAATGAATGAAAACCAACATCGAACTTTTCATTACAATATTTTAGAAGTTCAACATTTCTCATACTAAGAACCATCTTCAATTATTTCTTTCAACTACCTAACTTACATACGATATCTACTCATGACGATTTCAACTTGGCGTAGAATTTAAACGTGGTTTTGTAGTATTTGAAAATGTGATGAACTGCAATACCTTTGTGCCTAGGAATTCCGCAAACCTTCTTATATCTTAATGATTAGTTGAATTTCGAAAAAAACCCTCCCATCTACTTTATAGAAAGCAGCCGCAAAAAGTACAAAAAAAAGAGAGGCGAAAACACAAATATTAGCCTACACATCGCAGCATGTTATCGTGGCTTTCTACTGTACTCTCGGTTTTTAAGGACGGGGAAAATTTTTTTATATTTATGTTATGAATATTCTCCACATATGCATGGGTATTATTAAAAACAGTTTTTTCCCTGTGGCAATAATCATTCAACTGGAACAATTCAATTACTCTCCATGAAACATTCCGTTTCAACAGCAATAATTACGTACAAATTGTGTAAAAATTCGCGAGGGCAACAAATACATGTCAAAGAACCTAAATTACATTTTATATGGTACAGTTAAAAAATTAACTTTATTAAAATACAAACAGAAAACATTTTTTTTTCTCTTTTTAGATATAGGACAAACTGTTGTGCTAAAATAATAAAATGTATTTAAAATTATTTTGCATCATTGAACTCACAAATAGTACATAACATCTGAATCTCTGAATTCAATTTCTTGTATAAATAGCTATTCACCGTAGAGAGGAAGCACCAAACATGGAATTTTTAAATTATAAAGACAGAATAAACAAATTGAGCGAATAACACATATTTTTGGATTTTATGACAATTTGATGATATTATGCTATAAAACCCATAAAACGTCTTAATTTTTGTTTCTAACAACGTGGTAATCCATTTGGTTACCTCAACATGTAATACTGGCTCACTGAATATAATTACTTTTCAGTAGTCAATCCATAGCAACCAGCATTTTGTACCAACGCCGTCAAAAGACACAAAATGTATAATAAATCCTAATTTATATTCCTTTTTTTTTAAAGCATTGATCCACAATAATAAATAATATATTTAGTGTCAAAAAAGCCGTTACTAACTGCATGCACGAGCTATATTAGATAAATTTTGATTGGAAAAATTTATTTTACGTATTTTCCCCCAAAACATCACAGAATATCTTACATGTGCCGTGTATCTCGAAATGTTATAGGGTTTGACACTCGAGAATGAAATAAAACAATAAAAACAGTTTATATCTACCAATTACTTCCTACGGAAAACACATCTCTAGCTACAAGTGACGGATTTTCAAACATTTTCTTCTGCCACACCATCACTCATTGTAAATTATCTCTCATCCTCCATCCAAAGCAGTTCATCTTGCAGCTTATGGATTTACATAATTGTCCAATTGAACGATTCAATCTGCCAGCAGGCGGAATGACAGACACGGAGGAAAAAGTGGATTAGAATTGTGACGTTTCATCGGCACCAAGCGACACAGCCCAGTCAGTCCCATTCACGTTTACTTCTATACAACCCTAATAGCCACTCTCATAGAATTATATATGAATAATACGATATTTTATTTTTTCAAAAACGAAGTTTCTCTCTATGATCTTATCGCAGCTCTCATGACACATACATTGATTGGAAATCAGTTGGTTTATAATAGTTTTGATTCATAATTGTGTAACCATTATGAAAATATTGAACCTTAGTATTCCTATTAGTTCAAAAATATTTATTTCCAGAAAAAAAATATATACAAAAATATAATATTTTGTTTTAAATTTTAGTGGAATCAAAAGAAATAGCTAGTAATTATTTCACGAAAACTACTCGGTTAACAAAAATTGAATCCCATTTTACACTATTGTACGTGCTATTATGTACTTCGTTATTAATATGAATTTGTAATAGCTCTGAAATACCTCAACCATATCACATCAACAAGTATCCTTCTCTGACATTATTCCGTACTAGCATTTCCAAGCGCCACCACCACAGCGTGAACGATCTCGCCTCCAATCTCCCGACGGTGTCTCGAAGGCCGCCACTGTGCAATGCTCTCAGGCACGACTCAGTAATTAACAAACTTATCGACGTTCCACAAAGAGACACAGGCGAGGCAAGAGTGTCATTAGTGTACTATGACGGCGGCGGCGGCGGCTACACTATGAGCGCGCGCACGTCGACGCAAGGGTACTGTTGAAACAGTGAATCTCTATGGTGCCCGTGCGAAGCTATGTAATCATGCTGAGAAAGATCTATTTCATCTGTCTTGTATTCACTCAGCTAAAAGTGAATATTACGATTTTACAAAGTGATTCCTCCTAGCGAGTGTCTTAAGAACGGGTCTGCCTGTGCAGTTCTTCATACGTACGACAAAATTATAAAATGTTAATGATCATTATTTTAATGTAAAAACGAAAATTTTCTGTTTCCTTTTCTGATTATATGTTGTGTGGAGACAAATTAAGAAAAAACTTTAGGAAATATTATCGGGAAAAAGTGAAAATTGAGTTAAATCGGAAATAAAACTTCGAAAGAAAATTATGCTTTAAAAATCGATTACATCTCGAATAAAAAAAATAAATAAATAAACACAGAAAATAAATTTCAAGCTCTTAAACATCTCAAAAATTAGTCTATGCCATACTTTCCTAATTGGACATTACTTACAATAGGGGTCATCCATAAAAAACGTACGCTTTGAGGGGGGAAGGGGGTCCCATCGAGCGTTAGGTTGAAAAAGGATAAATCATAGAAGGAAGTGGGAGGTCACAAAGATTTGTACGTTCATAAAGTTTCTTCTGTTCGGTAAGAGCTTTCGAATATAATCAACAAATACTAAAAATGACGATCTCTGACAAAATTAATGAAAATGAAATTCTACCCTTTATTCAAATCCTCCTCTTCCTCTAAGGTGCCTCGTCCTACGAGTGAGAGCTGCAATTCTAAACGCCTCTATCTGAGTTCTCACGCCGTTCCCGAGATGTAAAGACAAGACAATTTGCGGCGCGTGTAGATAGAAGCTCGTTTAATTGCACATGGTCGCTTTACGACGCAGCTAATGCTATAGTGCAGAGAGAGTACGTCAGGACTCGAAGCAGTCACGCGGAACGTGTTGTCAAATGTTTGGTCGCAAGCAGAACACGTTTTGCGGCGTAATTGCTCCAAAGAATATCAGAGCTGGGAAGTAAAATATTCGTGAATTACCGCAAGTTGATATTTTAATCATTCAATGTCCACTTCCCGTAAATCATTAAGATTTTGAGCACTTGTAAGCAAATAAAATTTTCAATCAGTTTCACACCGAACAGATTTGATCAATTTTTATTTATTTTCCTTCCTCCGTACGTGTTGTAACCACTGTACCAAGAAAATGGATTGTAGCACGAAATGAATTTTTGTCTTACAATTTATCCGTAATCCATAGTTTCAAAAAAAAATGTTACTTACATACTGTAAGTTTAATAAGTCACTTAATGGAAACCATTGCGTTTCAACAAAGAAGTTATATTACATTCATTCTTTGTGTATTTTCTGAAACAATGAAACTATTAAGTATATTAGTTTTAACTTATTTAGTTATGAAATTTAACGATTTAAAACATTGAGTCGTAAAACATTTTTAACTTGTCTATTAAAGATCGTTATATTTTATAGCTTTATAATGAAGTATCGTCGAAGAAAAATACCACATATTGAACCATATATTCCACATCTAGCCGTCAAATACTTCAAATATCTGTTTATTAAACCTGAATTTGTTCAATCCTGAAGGACATAGATTTCTCTCTACAGTTGTACTTGCATGTGAACACGAATTTATGTAAAGTACCACAAAATAAACATAAAAGGTCCGCAACAGATACTAAAAGCGTAAAAGTAAAAAAAAAATGACGTAATAAAAAGTTACATTTGAACCCCAAATTCAAGCACAGAAGAACGAAGTAACTTTTTACATGAAATTTAAACAGAATATATTTGATATGCATTCCTCGTTTCAATTTGATTTTCACGCTCATGTGCAATCATTATTTCACCACAAATGAGTTCACATATCTAGATATACTAGCTCAGTGAACGCTCAGTAAACCACAATGCAAAAGCGAAACATTTCATACAACTATATTCCCTCTTTTAACTCCAACTCCCTCAATACTAACGCTTCTTTTGGATGCCTAGATTATTTTTCTACAAAATTGTCTCTTCCACCGGATGTTTATCACTAGTTCGTAACTTCAGTCTCATGCTTTAAAGCACTTCTATGGACTTTCAAAATCAAATAATTTGGTATTACAGAAACTTGTCTACGGTCCTAGTACTATATCTGTCTACATATCCAACCAAAGGGCTGTGAATTTATTAAAACATTTGATACTACATGTGTTCTCTACTCCTGAACTGCAAGACGAATGCAACCAGAATGACAGACGTGTAAAGCAGGAAACAAATTAATAATTTAAAAACAAATTACCGCGACCCCGAACAAATTATCGATATACATTCATTCAATCCTCTCACTTCTACTTCGCCATCACCAGTTCCTGTCCTCCCACCATCCATCACCATTTTCCTCCTCTGCCATCACCAACCTTCATCTATGCTGCCCATCCCAGCTGCCGCGTGCCGCCGCTGCAGTGGCAGGCGTCCCTAACAACAAATCGGTTATCTCGCGTGCCACAATGCCCGAGCGACCGGCAACAACGGAACTCTGTTCACTACAGAGTGCGATGTGCTCAACAGGGAACGACCGACAGTCTACGGGATAGCTGTGGAAAGGGTGATGGGTGAGAGAAGAAGTCAGGAAATGGAAAGGATAGCGGAAGTCATGTGTGCGACAACACGGAAGATATTCTACTGCACTACAACTAATGGAAGATAATTAAATGTCTTGGTTGTAAAAATTGTGATAAAATGTCATTAAATTCTCATTTAAAAATTGAAAACAGAACGGAGCTTGAACATGTAATTTCAATAACCGAGGATTACAAAACGAAAGAAATGAAAAGAAGTTTATTAACATCCGGATATAAAAGGTGAAACGTATTACATAATTTAAATACGTCATCACATCTTTATTAATTATAAACCAATAATCAACAAATCTTTTGAGCTAGTTTAAAAATAAAGAAAAAAAGTTAATATTTTTTTAGGTGTGAAGTATATGAGCCGAGGGTCAGAATTGCTTTCATCACTTTATCAATAAATCATGAATTATGACTCATTAAAATCTGCGAACCATTTAAAATCTGTCAACTGTTTAATTTGAAACAATGTATTTTTTTAAAGTCTCTAGTTCGCCTAATATTATCTAGTTTAAGACAGTTTTCGTTGAACAATCTCCTAATTGTTCGAAAGGCAAGGCAAATTAAATACTGACCTTTCTACTTTAAATTTGTGGTATTAATGGCACATCACTTCAGAGGTCTTACCGATAGATCTCGTACTATTTCAGTATAGTTGTATTCCAATATTATCCCTGCAAGGTCCAAAGTTTATTAGAAGATACATAATAGTTAATTTTCTCATTTAAAAAATTCGGGACATAAAAATCTGCCGCTAAGTCGCTCGTACTTCCTTACATCCCAAAAGTCTTCCCATCTAGACATTACTTTGTGGAACAGTTTCCTTCTAGGCAGATCTTTCTTCATCCCTTACCCTTACTCTCATGCTCCCATCTATCAGCGTGTGTGGAGAACCGTAGTGGGATTACAGCGTCCAAGGTAATCTTGGGAGCATGTTTATGAAGTTCATTACCATCTCCTATCAGAATTACAGCCCTTCCTCCTGCTTATATCTCGAGAAGGTTCAGGATTACCTGAGCTGCTGCTGCTGTTTTCATATCACTAATAATCACAAATAATTCTCCTCAATGGTCCAAGTTTACATGTGAATTATAAAAAGAACGGGTTTCTTATACTTTAGGCGTGATTTTCAATAAAATGCAGCATAGCGTTAAATAACTAGCTATACATTTTAATTATATTACGTCCTTCTCATAAATCTATTTTTGTTCAATGCATAATACGACCTTTTCAAAACTCCACACATTATTTATTGTAAACTTTTTATGAGTACAACGTTTCACAATAAATATTGAGTGTTGCTCTACTATGTTCGTTTGATGAATTAAGCAATCATACATTTTAATGTCAATATAATTACATCACAACCATTGTGAAGAGTTTGAGTAGATGAAATACAATCGAGGATATAGAACTGTTTTGACTTTGTCCTCCTAACACATATTTTACATATCCATAATCAAAACGCAACACAAATCTGAAATCGTCTCTGTTAAAATCTTTTATACCTCGAACCAGAAGTCTCCATGTTTTGCTATTCTTTATGATTCGCTCTCTCTCCCTTTCATAGCACAGTCTTTCTCTTTCACATACACTACGACTAATACCAATTATCCCATCGATTCCTTACTTCATCGCCCACAAACCCGCACCGACGCAAATCGCTTCTGCAAATCCCTTGCCCTAATTTATGCAAATTTCACTTGATCCCTCTCAGGTACATTTGGCGGTATCAGCAGCTAAGGGAATGAAGTATTAGCTCCACAAGTAATCGTCCTGTGGTTACACCAAAATTGAAGCAACGTTCATGAAAACTTAAGATTCGAGCATTTTAAAACAAGATACGGTTTTTATAGGAATACTGTTAGTGAGGTGAGAATCGTATAATAAAAGGTAAACTATCCACTTTTTGGTACAATTTGGGAGTGTTTAATTCGCTCAAACATTGTGGGCGACCATGTTACTACCGGTGGAGATACAAGTATATCATCTCCTGTTGTCCGTTATAGCCAGTCTTCTGAAATAAAAATCTGGTGTTCACGTCCGTTATGCAGTACCAGCTCTTAAGAAGATTTTTTTAACTCAATGGAATTATGATGAAAAAATATCCGTTATTGAAGAAAAGTTTCGCTGTTATTAACAAACACGAAATATAACAATTCCTATCAGAGACGTTCAATAAATTCGAATAAAATATACAATGACAGAATTGCATTGATTCAAGAATGCAATACGCTCCTTATATTATTGAATAAAAATACATAATAAATGCAATTCTAAAAAAAATAACAGTCAGATCACGAATAGACGCATAAGTCATACATGCAAATGACTGCCAAACAGTATACGAATTACAGAAAATGTAAAGAGAGGGAACTTATTTTTCATATTTCAGAACAAGACTTTATAAAATTGCCAAGGAAATGTCATTGTGGTGTAGGGGGGAGAGTGCATTTAAAAGTCATAGTTTTGTAATTTTGTATTTAATTCTGATACTCTCTCTTTTAACAAAAATCTTAAAAATAAAACAACACTAGTGTCTTCTATAAACTAATAAGTTTGAAAGATAGTGAAAAATACAAATTAAAACACTATATACACAGAATCTATGTCTCTTACAATAGAGATTTTTTATTACATACACTACAGAAAATATTGCTGGCACATTAATGTTTAATTTTGACAGATGGAATTATTCTTACATGGTTACGAATAAAATGTGGAAGTGGAAAAAAAGTCAGAACGAGAGAAATTCCCTGTTGCTTCCCCCTTCATTTGAACCCCGCGGCCAAAAATGTTTGCGCACTGCATAGAGTGATGGATGAATTCGAGGCACTTGCACCGTTATGCACCAAACACCAACGCGTGCATGCGACAGTGAAGTTCTTTTGTGTCTTCGTGGAGACGCTCACGATGCTCATGACGAAGAGGTGCGCATTGCACGCGTACCGAGAAACGCATCTCAGAGGATTCGCCAAACCAGACGAGGACCACACGTATCTCCGACCATGAAGATTCCAACGGAAACATACTTTAAAAAACATCGCATTTACTTTGTATATCTGCTTGATTAACTGTTCTTCTCTGCCTGAGCAGTATTGGTCACTTAAAATCACTTATGGGATAACGAATTTGAACCAACAAAAATTAAGAAAATATAAGGATGATTTTTCGCTCAATATTTTGATATGCAAGGAAAAGGGTCAACAAGTTATCTTTCATATGCAAAAGCAGATTGACACAATTCCTTGTATTCAATTATTTTATACAGATGGGCAATAATTGAGCAATAATCGTTATGACTTTCAAAAACACAAATTAAAATGTTGGTTCTATTTTCCTTTCCGTTTGAGAAAATCAAGTTACGAAAAACCTCAGGAATGTGTAATGAAAGAGGTACACAGTCAGAGAGCTAAGGGACCGATTTTACACCTCCTGAAATTTATTATTATTATTATTATTATTATTATTATTATTATTATTATTATTATTGTTGTTGTTGTTGTATTTGTTACGTTCAAAACATTTATCAGCTGAAAATATTGTTATGTAACGAACAAAATGAAATATACTACTGGAAAATATGAGAACAAATAAATTAAAAATTACTATCAAATAATTTCAAGTGTTAAGTCTACCCCGCTCCATAAAAAAAGTACTCTGGACCTGTAATGTTTGTATTCCGAATAAGGAATTGGTATATAGACATTCCTCCTACTTTATCATCTTAAGAACGACAAAATAAATATAAATGAAGGAAAATACGTAAGAAAGTAAGATGTTTGAGCATGTCAAGATATTGTGACTACAGGAAGACGGGTGGTACTCGCATAATACAATGTGTGCATCGTAGATCGAGTTGAACACCTTCGAATAACAATGAAATTGCGCAGAGTACGAGACGTTCTACGGAGGTAACGGAAGCTGTCCGTTCGGGATCTCATAGGCAAATAGCTTTACACCCAAAATAAGCTACTGCTTTAAATAAACATAAATACAAAAACATATATCCCAATAGTTTTACGGGTAAGTTTGTACAATTCCACCCTGTGATCCATACTTTTAAAATCATTATTTATTTATTAATTTTATGCCTTTTGGCGAGATGAGGACTGCTTTTCCAACTAACCGTTGGACGTGGGTAAGGGAATTCGGAAGGAGAGATGATGGGTTGTCGGTGATGTTTATAGTCCGAATCGACATTTGTCTGGAGTTGGTGACAGAAACCCCAGCTGAGGACCTCACCTAGTTTGGCCGAGTAGGGTTTGAACACAAGCTCTACCGCTCAGTGGGATCGTATTAGTGAAGACGCTACCACTACTATCGGATTTTTTATTATAGACCCCTCACTTCGAACTGCTGTAGACAACAAAAAAATTGTAGAAAAAACTAATTAACACCATTAAATTTGTCTAGTTCTTCTGCTTATACTGAAGTAAAAAGTGGTTATAAGGATCAATAATACCGGTTTAAGAACAGAAATGTTTCATAAACGCGAAATTTTTACCGTCATGTAACCTGGGTAAACATTTTACAAAGATAAACTTCATTAAATTAATTATCTTATTACGCCAGCCATAAATATGCTCTAAACATCGACTTGCAACAAAATATCTCACTTCTGTTGTAAAGAGTACTTTGGATGTTAAATAACGTGAACGTATGGTCTGGAGAAGATAGACAAAGTACTTGTTCCACAGATATTTTCAACCCAAGAAGGACAAAATTCTCGCGCCATGCTTAGAACAACGCTAAATATGGAGAGAACAAAAAGGCGTGCCAGCATAAGCCCACTAAGTTTCACTACTCCCTGAAGTGGAAAAATAACTTAGATTATGCGGTTTTTTACTCAATTTCTGTAAGAGCTTAAAAACCGAAATTGATCAGGCAACAACATTCAGCTAAGCATTTCTTCCTCTACTACAACTAACGTCCATTATATAATTAAATTAAAAAAATAATGAAAGACTTACGACCATATATATTTAAAATTTAAATCACAAAATACATAGTATTCGTTTTTTGAAGGTCGCAATTATTTCTTCTCTACTGAGGAACTTCCTAACCAAATTTCTTCCTCTACTACGGAATGATACGGAGGTTTAATATGGTTTACATTGAGTTTACTGTAATGTCTTTGTAATAAGCGTAGTTAATAAGGAATGAAATAAAAAATTAAAGAGTGTACTTTACTCGCAATAGTTTTTCAAAAATGGATTCGTTTAACTTGGTTCGTACAAAGAAAATTGGAAGTTCAGAAATGTGATAATTAGAATAATGATTCAGAGACAGAGATGAGAAAATCAAAATATTTTAATCACATCTTAGCAACAATTACTACAAATAACAACATGCGCTCGGAAACAATTAATGTTAGTTTCCAATTCATATAGTTTCTTTTTATACACACTATAATACATTTATATATCACCCTTTCTTAAATAATACATTTATTTATCACCCTTTTTAATCATGACACTAACATGCCTTATTTTTTAAATTTATTTTAAGATTACATTCAATATTTTCTTCAGTGATATTGTGCTCGTCACAAAACTAAATAAATAATACGGAGGTACGCCCGCAAATCACTGACAACAGTCACACAAAGAAAACCAAACTATCTGATCATTCTTTCTAGCCATAACCTCTAATACTTGCAATACCCATATCCTTATGAAGATGATTTCCATCTCATTCGACCTCCAATATCGACACCGTAGTCACGACCTTCGTGGTGACACAAATAAACCACCCATCGCGGATTGGCGCCCACATCAGTGACCACGCTGAGGATTCAGGAGCCTAAGCCGCAATTAGCGGAGCCCGCATTAATCTGAGACGCAGACAGCGACCGGGCCATGGGTGCTGGACAGAGGCGCCATGAACGCAGGGAAGGTGGAACGTCGAACAATGGAGTTCGAAGAAACCATACGTAGGATGTTCTTGGCTGTCCTGTAGGTGTTGCATCTTGGAATGGAGACAGAACGTTTCTGATGCCTTGCTGCAAGCGTTAGATATACCACTGACAAGAGACATGAGATTCGAACTGAAAAGTTTCCCTACTACAATACAGCACCAACCGGACTGTCAAGTTCACTTCACGACTAAGGCCGAAGAAACCTACTAGAATACCTCTCTTCTATCTACAGTATCTCAGATTTTGGTATCCATCCAACAATGAAAGATCACCTGCGACAGATGAAATTAATTAGCATTGATTTACTGCTTCAAAACATCCTAAAATTTTGCTTCCAAATATTTCGTGTCCTCTCATGCAAAACAACCGCTACAGTGCTCGCATCGAAAGATAAGTAAAGACAACGTGAAGAATGTCGAAGAGCCAATGTCAGCATCGCGAGATTGACGAGTCTTCCTCTTGATGTAGACACTCGTGTCATCAGAATCCTAGCTAACCTATTCGTCAGCCGATTCGTTGAACCTTTGACAATTCGTATAAGTAATTGACATGCCAAATGCGACAGACAGAGGGTTTGATCTCTAACCTTTGGCCTGCCTGATACTGCCTGAAATTAGCTTGTCCATGGGTTATAGCAGCCATGGCTAGGTGCCGTCGTCTATGCTACGCTCCCCGCCGCAGACACATGACATCGTGCTTTCGCCCCATTGGTTACATCCCGTTACTTCTCCTTCGCTGCGAATACTGTAGTCATGTATGTCAATGTCAAAGACTGATGAATATATTCAAATAGATCTAAAACGACTCAAAAACTAAATGAATTTTTTTTCGATTTTTTTATAAAAAATTGTTATCCGTAAACATTACCTCCCAACAAAACACACGCACAAAGAGATCCACTGTTCAATAAGCAAACCACCCAGTGCCTTTGTGCAGCACCGTAAGGCTGCAGGGCGTGTCGGTGGCTGTGTTTAACAATTCAGCACGAAGGAATGTTTTGTGAATTTAGGAGCTCCGTAGCGTGAATTTCGATACGGAGGAATACTTCGGACCAATCCAAAACTCTGGACTCGTATTGCTTTCTTCCAACACATTCTCACCCTTCCGTTCTTGCTTCTTCGTTTTCCCTGGTGAATTCCGAAGAGGTTGTTTCAGAGAACGAATTTCATTTCATAGAAAGTATTATTCATTTTCTGCTAAAGATAATTTTGGGTTTAAAAAATTTGCATCCTAATGAAAAATATGTTATTTCACACAAGTATTGAAGTTTCCACTTATCCTTGAAAAGTAATCCATTTCGAATTCAATAATTGTTACTTAGCTAGACGTGCGTCAACGCGTGCGAATTAAAATTTACTATTCTCGCACATTTAATGTCAATGTATCAGTAATGGTCAGTCAGCAATTAGTACGAAAGCAACCGGCCGGGATACATGCAACCCAACGCATTGTCGAGATAAATAACTTTTGCTTATTAATGTGTGCTCCCTAATAAATTCTTGTTTGGAAGCCGTGAATCATTTGGATGCCATAAGTTATTTTGTTCTAAAAAATATATATTTTTGCGTCGCATCGTGAAAAGAAAATGGTAAAAACTTCATATAATTGACATGATAAATTTCACAATCATAAATCTCTCGCCAATATTTCTCTTCAGCAATGGTCTTATTTTTTCACAATATTTCTGAATTTAGACTCTCTATGCATAATATAAAATATTGTTACGTAATGAGCTGCAACTTTCCACTAAGAACAGTAAACGATAAATAATTCAAATAACCATAAAATATTTGCTCTGCTCTAATGAATTTCCACATTTTCACTAACGTTTTCAAAGCACCCAAACAAGTTGCTCCGCACTTCAACCACACCACCATCTCCCATCACCTCAACCATTCTTCCTCCATTCCCTGGTTTCATTATCGCCCCTCTCGTCTCTCTTCCGTTCCAAGCCTTCCTTCTATCCCACCCATCCCATGCGGAAGGAAGGAAAGAAGCCGACGTGCAGCGCGTACTCGAAAGGCTTTGCACTTTTTAAAAGGTCGTGTTCGCGCGACCGTGTATTTCTTGGGTCGGAACATTTCGGCGGTTTTAATATTGGATTCCGGAGAAAAGGCGCGAACGACCGGGGTCTCCATTTGCGGGGAGTGCGATGGCGGCGATGGGGGTGGCGAGACCGTAAGCACAGGGTGGTGGTGGTGGAGAGAAGGGAGAGGGTTGCTGGGTGCAACTCCAAGCAATTTGCTGTCGAGAGGATTTAGATTTTTTGTATAGCTTTAAAGACATTAGAACCGGTCATAACATTATGGGTCATTTGTTTCGAAAATGAATAAACTAAAAAACTTTGTCAAAAAAGCAGTTGCAAACGTATGAGCATGTGGGGGAAAGAACACAAAGTTACTCTCCAGAAACAAGCGAAGGATCATCTCATCACTTCCGATCAATAGCCCAAGGGTACCACATTGCTCCATACCATTTAATCCCCAGTAATTTCTCTGTCTTCTTTAATTTGACATCATAGTTTCTTCTTGACCTATAAAACAATATCAGAAAAGGGTTCTTGACATAAGGTGTGTTGAAATAATACTATTTATGCATATACCAAAGTTATATTTATTTACAGTATTAGTTCTTCATTATGGCTTATACAATTGGAAGAAGATATAGTTCGAAACGTTGGAACATGCATAAATAGTATTATTTCAATAGACCTTATGCCAAGAACCCTTTCCTGATATTTCATCGATTAGATTATTAGACTTGTAATATTCCGATTTTGGAACCATAGTATTCAGTATATGATACTTCGAAAGCAGTTCAAATTGAGAAGTGATTTTTCATACATTTTTCACACAATTGGGATAAAATACAAAAATAATCACCCTTTTTTATTTAGTTCCATCACTCTTGGAAGTCAACTACGATATTTCAATGAATTTACTAAGGTATGCATCACACGACAGAATGAGATAAGTAAATGAAGAAAAATCATACTTTAAAAGTTTGAAATATTTTAATATTAGTTCTATTTAAATATTTGTAATACAAATTTCATTAACAATTTCGGTAGCATCGCTTTATAATGTTTGGAACTATTTCACTTTGAAATGAAAAACATTGTCCCTTGTTTAATTTCTGTTCGATGTAGAACCAATACGAGTAATTTTCCAACACTTCGCAACACAAAAGAAGAAACTGGGAATAGGGGGTGGGAATGGGCAATCTTTATACGATCACACAAGGATTTGGAAGGTGACTCGTAGGAATACCGTTTCACCAGGAAAAGGCATTCGCTGAGAAACTTTTGCATCGCACAAACAGCGACCATTTCCAAAAGAGTTCGAAGTCCGTGGCTTTGGTTCTACGTAAAAGGAATATGGAAGAACAAGAGTTCATTTCCAAAAGCGGAATGTATCGAATATTGTGACGTGATTTCCCTATACCAAGTTCTGTTTCTTTCCCGGAAGGAAAATTGAGAATATTGAAATAGGAGTGGACTGAGGAATTTGTACTTCAAGCGTGAGTAATAAAGGTGGGTTCTGAAAAAGCTCATCCACATTATTTCATTTATTACTGAAAGACAATATAAAATGAATGGGAGCTAAATCATCGTATTCTTTTTAGTTGTTTACTTTATGAGGTTCCAATGCTATGGTAACAATAATGACATTTATTATTTAAAAAAGGATAAAAACCGATGGGATGAAGCATACTAACATAAGTGCCTATTTCTTTAATTCTTTGGTCAGAAGTGACATTATTTCTTCATATCTTAACATGAGAAAAAGAGTTTTGAATTATCTATCAATATTATAGCATATTTTTGAACTTTCTTCCATGTTTCAATGTTCCTGCATACTAAAGATTTCTTTAAATAGATTAATTTGAAAACGGTATCAGATTTTTAAAAAATTCTCTTTAAAATTAAACCCAGTACGAAATAGACTTCAATTTTGTGTGCGTGTGTGACGGAGGGGGGTGTTACTTCAAATTTTATGACATTTGTTCTACAAAATTCTCTCCCAAGTGGGTAAAACGAGTGAATTAATTTATTACGCCTTCACAATGTTATCTACTATAGAAGAGGAGATACTACTACAACAATTGAAATAAAGATGGATATATCATATAATATATTTCAAAACAGCATGGGGGAGGGAGCGACTACTCCATCCCCGTCCCAAGTAAAATCATAGCCACAGTGCTCGAAGCGGAAGAAAAATAAAGAAGCGAAGGAGAGAGGAGCCTTAAGACCGAGTCGAGGAGCCACTGCCAGTACATCGCGATTGCCTACGCACTCTTCCTCTCGGTTCAAACATGCGAGCGCTTTACTCGTGTCAGTAGAATCTTCGGGTGCTGCCGCACACACTAGCCGATTCGTAGAACTGGCAGGAATTGATATGACAGCCGTGACTGCATTCGCTGAAAGGATATCGGTTGAAATAAGCTTTTTCGTAGGTAATGGCAGCTTATATGTGTGGGTGCCCCGGCTCGCCGTCTGGAATGGGTGGAACTACGTTCGGCCACCTTCAGCAGCATATGTCAACACCGTGCTTTCGCTCCATTAGTTACATCACCTTACTTTTCTTTCGCTGCAAGGACTATAGGATAACAGTCCCTTTTTTCTTCTCCTCCTTCCCCAGCCATACACCGCCAACATATTCAGTCTGAGACCTACATGTGGTCATCTCACACGCATAGCACTGGGTGCATGAAGTTAAGGTGGAAGGGTGGGAGCTGGGAACGAGAGGAGAGAGCAGGTGGTGCGCTGCGAGGATTTTCCCGCGTCAGAGCGAACCCCTGTGTAATCGGCGCCCGACCAAAGAGAGCACTCAGACGACGGCCAGTGTTCCATCCAGCGGCGGGTGCATCTGCAGGGGATCTGCCGACGATGGCGGCGGCGGCGCCCGGTTTAGAGCTCCTCGCAATTTCATGTGTTACGACGTCCGGAGATGTAATTGGATTAAGAGAAGGATTTGCTGTGTTGAGGGCCGTTCTATATGGTAGGGTAATTAAAAAGTGTTGTAAGTAATGGATACTTTATTGTACACCGTAATAACCAGAATGCACCTAAAAAGTCCATATTTTTCAATAAGAAATGTTTCATATGATTAAATTACAAGAGTGGTCTAAATAATTTACCAGCATTCGAAATCATTGAATCTGGAACAGAATGTTTCCCCGAAATGTACACACGCGTATGTCGAACCAATATGTTTTTTTTAGAATATTGATTTGTCTTTGAGGACAGTTACATGTTGCAATAACTATTTTCTAAATTTTATAAATTCAGCATATCTGTTCATTTATGGACCACTTTGGGGAAAATTTCATATATGTAACAATGATTACCATTGAAATTATATTCATTTAAAGGTTCTCATCATAACTTAATTTTAGATTAATCACGGTACATCAAGAATTAGGGTTGAAAGCGAATGTACGGGATAGAAAGGAAATACGTCCCTGAAAAATCATGCAAATACGAAGGTTCTGTGGGAAAAGAGAAAAAAAACATTCCGTTCAAGAAAGAACTGGACTTGAAGGTAACTCCACATTTTACGTGATGCTATATGAGCCACTGCATAAGAACGAGACAATCAAAGTGGATAAATAAATACACCTTTTATGGACGATAAAGATATCTTTTTGTGCGTTTTCAATACACAACGATTCGACTCAAATCATGAGTCGAAACCATATTGTAAATACGTCTGGAGAACATGAATACAAATATTGAAAGAAACGACTATACTACGTTTCGACTATACAACGTTTCAACCCCCACTGTGGGCCATCATCAGGCAACGGTTTCACCTGCCGAAAATGAGAAAAAGATTTCCCACAAATCACAGAATATGGAATGCATGGATCATATACAAAATCAAGGAAAAAGGAACAGAGATTACACAATTACATAGAATATTTAAAATATGAGTACAGAGTCAGAGAATATTAAATGTATAAAAAAGATATTAAAGAAATAACAGAATAAGTGTTAAAAAATATAAAGTTTCATACAAAGGAACAAAAATGAAATGGAGAGAACACGGTCGAAATGTTATATAGTCTCTTTAATGGATAATCAATCGAGTCGTTTCATACAATAACTGTACACGAGTCGAAATGTTATGTTCCTAAATAACACAACAAAAATGTAATCATCGTCCATAAAAGGGTGTGTCATAATTTATTTTGACTATATCACGGACAAATACATATAGTAGAATTAGAACGAGAATATCATAGAGGAAATAGAAAAAAACCTCAGTGAGCACCTCAAGCAACGCCCGCTCGCTCGCACACTCGCATCCACATGCTCATTCGCCTCTAGCAGCGCGTCTCTGCCTTCACATCTACGGCTCGCACCGCGGTGCGTAATTACAGGGGCGTCCGGCAGGGGCGGTGATGTCGACGGCGGCGCGGCGGAGAGGTGACCGGACGTCGTCGGCGACGGCGGCAGTAATTGCACGGATCCGTCTCACCCGCACGCCTGCCACCGAGCCTGCGCCGCCTACAGTCTGACGCTACGAGACACCAGGGAGAAAATGGAACGCGAAGGAAAAAGGGACTATGTACCACATTGGAGAAGCAAAGTCTTTTTCTCTTTCAGAAACTTTCTCCGACAGGAAGAAGGCATTCACACAAGGAAGCGAAAACAGAGTGAAACAAAACTAATCCAGTTCTCAAGATTCAATTTCATCTTTCAAATGAGAAAAAGATAACAAAAAAAAAAGTATTATACCTTTCGGAACCAGAGATAGAAAATAACAAGAAAATAATTAATCAGAAGTTGATTTCTTCGAGTTGATTTTTGTGTCCATAGAATTTTATATTATTATTATTTATGTATTTAATTTTTCGTCGTTCGTAGAATTTGATAGCACGTATTAGGCTATCAAATTCAAGAAGAAGAAAAAAACGTCAACGTGTTTTCCCGGTGGTGAGGGGGATTAGCTTCGAAGGGACGAAAGTCAAAGAAAAATACACAACAATGAAAGCTGTTGATATAGAGGTAAAAATTAGGTACATGAATGCGAGGTTGGTTGGAGTAACTACACTGAATGAATTTACGATTATAGTAAATTAACATTATCTTTTCTGATATGACAGGGATTCAATTAAAGAATTATCTGAATAAAAAATACAATGAAGTAGAATATTCAAATGTTACAAAATACACAATGTAATAATCACCCAAATATGACGCAAGATAAGAGAAACCCCGAACAAAGGTAATTCAAAAATTTATATCTAAATACGAAATTATTCGTCAATTCCATTTATCGAATACTGAATCAATTCCCAAATCCATAAAGATTCATTCGGAAAGGGGTAGATACATTTTCCTTAAACACATTACGCTCCACACCAAAGCCCAGAAATAAACAGGCACTAAAACCACAATTGCAGCAGAGTCAAACCGCATTTGTGCCCAATCGCAATACCATCGATTCGCCACTGGCCATTTAACTTTCATCAGCATCCCCCAATTTCGATGCGCAGTAAACTGAAATGCACAATACATTGGAAACGGAGTGTAACCAACAGAAAACAGATTTCGCCACAGTTCCCCCAAACGAACGGCCCAATTATTTCACTTTAGTTCTTGCTTCACCGAAAGGAAAATGACGCTTTCAAACGTAAATATGGCGGACACGCGCAACTCATCTTAAGCGTCGCGATCACGCGTGCAGAGCACTCTAACGGCGGCTGCGAGAACGTGCAACGGATGCTGAAGAGAAAGCAGCCGCAGAAGGCGCAGTACGTTATTGTCAGCACCAGAATTTATACGATTGGGCCATAATACCCATTCACCCTCGATGGTTTCAAGAGAACCACAATGAAATTTCCTGACTATTATAGACCATTTTTTTACACTAAGGTATCTCAAGACCAAATTGTTTGGAAGCTAGCAAGTTTATAGTTCCAAATGACTACGTTCATTTTTTCCTCTGCATAAACTTACTTTCTTACAATAAAATATAACTATTTATCAATTTCGGCAACATGGGAAGATCCATACGTTTATTATAGATTTGTTTGTTCACATTTAACAATAATAAGCAATGTCCATATTTGCGAGTAGAGTCCGGAAACTTCAACTACCTACGCATGTGTGACTAAGTAATAGTCGGACTCACTGAGGGGGGAAATTATTTAGAGTGAGAAAGATACGGAGGGTCCAAAGTACAATTACAACATGTCCTACTCATATAATTGAATATTTCCATTTGCTCTTAAAATTTTCTTTGTTCAATCAACAACAATGGAAACCAGAGAAATCTGTATTCGATTTTTATAAATTAAATAAACTAAGGACGTTATTTGTGGTACAGAAAGATACTCTTACGTTTTTTTAACACGAAATATCTCAAATATAAAACAATGAACTTGGTCCTCTCGTACACTGAATCTTTCATATATATTTTTTTTCTGGTACGACGTATCATAACATAACATAATTAACTTCCACGATCTCGAATACTGGTCTTTGAGACAGGGGCGCGGGAGAAGTTTTTTGAAAACATTGTCTCACTATCGGAACAAAAATAACAGATATTCTAGTTCGCACGTGTATATAAAATGATCCACATGAACGCTATATGTGCGAAATTTAGCTTCATTTATCCTACGTTGACTGACATGTAATGTACGTCAAAAAAGACATGTAATGTAATGTAGGCAAAAAAGACATGTAATGTATGTGACTAGACTAGTAGTAACCAGTCTACCCACGCAAATCGAGTGGTACACCAGAGCGTGCTCACATCACTTTAACCTCGTCGAAAAACCGTCACCGCTGTATCTAGTGAGACGTTCATTATCCGTCTACCAGATAATTCGTGAGTGGAAATTCAGGAGGACGAATCATTTACCTAAGTGAAGTACCTCTGAGCCGTGACACAGACCGTTAAATTTCCCCCGTGGTTTATTAACATCTTTTCTTTGCTCCGTTAAACAGGAGTTATTGTAGATGTTGTGTCAGAGGTTAAATTGCTATTGTCGCCGCGGTGTAAATTGATGCCATTGGCGTTCCAGAAAGTGTCGCTTTGGAGGGGGAGGGAAAGAGGTTCGTTTAAGGTTACGGATGTTTAATTTTCTTTCTTCCCCAGATGAAATATTCCGTCGGACTGCTATGTAATTTAAGGGACAGTTCGTGGCTTCTACTCGTGCTGCTGTTGGAGTTGGTAACGTGATTTAAGGAGAGAGCTGGCTCGAGTGCGACAGCGTTGGAGGTCTTATGATGTGACAGGAGAGGTGGAGTTCACTGGGTGTACCTAGACAATAAAGCAGAGGAAATGCCTTTCTGTATTATATTTAATTTTCTGAACGTGTCTACTGAAAATAATCTTTTTTTTTTAATTTACATATCATATTTCTAAGTAAAGTACTTGGTAAAATAACAGAATACTTATATTTTAAATCTTGCTTGCCGGATTTTTAAAGTGCGTACAATCGATTTTTTCTTACAAATTGTAGCTGAAAAATTATCACTCTTAAAAAAAAAGCATTGTTTCAATAAGCGATTAAAGCTTATAAGGAATGTGGAAAAGATTGAGAGGTCAAGAATTACGATTAACTGTAGTTGCAAGGAGATTACTTCCACCATGCGTGGTTTAATAGAAAACGTTACAAAACTATCCCGGAACATCTTACTCCAATATACTCGTAACTCAATGAGCTACTAGTACCTCATTAATTAAGAACATCATCATTCGTTGACTGTAACATTATTTGTCTATTACTAATATGTTCCGGAATGTGTAGTTTGACATTACTTCAGAATGAAATACGGATCAAACTATGAGATCAAGACTAATCGATTTAAGTTTCCGATTACCGGCTTGATAAAAGAACCATTTGTGAAAAGTGACATTTAAACTTGCTTGTTTATTCATATAATGCTTCTTTTCAAGACTTAGTTTAAATTAATTTCATGACATACAACGTGGAAAATAGGATCCGAGCATTTCGACTCTTTTTCCTTCAGGTGCTACCGTACGACCCAAGAATTCTAAGAAAAGTTTCATTATGATCTTGAACAGGGAAGATAAATACTCCAATTGAAATTTATTCTAAAACGTCGTAGGACCAGAAGTATGAACGATGTCGATTCAATAAGAATTCATGTATTTTTATTCATGATGTACTATTGCTCTTACACTTTTTATTCATGAAATGACCTAGAAGAGATCTAAAGCCCAAATTAAAAATAAAATGTTCATGACAGTGAATATTGTATTTTGGGTGATTCAAATGATAGAATATGTTCACTGTTGGTTAATACAGTCTATGTGAAGCAAACACTTCTATTGAAATATTTCAATACAAGAGGCCAAGGGATAATGTGCACAAACACTTCGAAAAAAAAAAAAATCATCGTCCAAGAGTTCGTACACGGAGATAGATTTCAGTTTATGTGCTTGATCGAAACAGTCTCTGTAGGTCATGATCCGTGTACAGACATTTTTATCATGTCATTCTATTATGCCAAGTGAGTCATCTCTGAAACACACACTCTTTGTTTGAGTTGAGTGACTCATCTTAATTGATGACTTTCTCTGGAAAATTTCCTCTAACACCATAGTTTCATTCAAACGTCACGCCATGGAGATAAAAAGAAATAGAGGAAATCATTGGACATCATATACTCGGATCCATTAATTACAAGTTCCTTTGCTGATTATATTTTCAAATCACGATCCTGTGCTACTTAATTTGGACGAGTCGAGGAATGTCATTATTATGAAGTAATCCTCACGAGACACATAAACAATGGATAGCTGGTCGAGTCATGACGTCACGCAATCGATTGCACTAAACGAACATGGCAGCCGCGCGCACAAAAGATGGAAGATTTTGAACAGAACGGTCCTTTTGATTCGAACTGTTTACTTCGCTCCACAACCTCGTAAGAGGACACACCTCGCTTCACATCACTTCTATCGTGGGTCGGCATGCTAGCCGACATTTTCTCCTGTTCAACCCTTCGCTACTACGCTACACAAGGCACTTTCGTCCACGTGAACATCAATCAGTCTTCAAACCTTGGATTTCGAATCAACACACCGATTCAACTCCACCGTCAACATCATCTAAGCTGACATTCCAAGATCATCTCATCTCATCACGGTCTCTTGGAAAACCAAGAATTTAACACTATTCTTCATTACTTTCATGGCATGTTTCATTAAACTGTTTGTTCTTGTTGGCAATCAATATTCATCTTGCTCCTCATCCTTCTTCACCCTTTATTTTCACTACAAATCATCTCATGTGCAGGTAAAACCAAATTTGTCTGCACAATCCCTAAAGATCCGTTGATCTAACATAAAATTCCGGGACCATTACTTCTATAGCATTTTATTGGAGGACTGTAAACCAACTATTGTATTGCTGAAATGCATTTTCTTTTCGCAACATGTCTGCGATATCTCTTGTTTCACGCACCCGCGCTGAATGCTCTCATTGCTACTACGGCACGGACGCTTCCGACATCTTGAATGCCTCTTGTCGTGGATGGCGCTGCATCATCAGCACAGGCGACAATTCGCTACACACCATGGAGATTGGTTCAATTCACTTGCTGTCTCTATTCTAGTCGGTCTCATACATGCTTATTCAACAGAATGTGTCTGGAGACTATCGTAACACCGAAAAACATTCTTAATATACAATATTTCTATCCTCAATAAAAATATATTATTAGCTACGGTTCAAAAATTGAAGTAAATTCCGCGATATTTTGGCTTTTGTATCGATTCAGGGCAATTTCGTCCAAGAGTTTTATAGTTGTATTAAGTGTGTACATATGCCTTATTCCAATAGTTTGTTATTCTAAACTCATAACATTTCAATTATATTGTGTTACATGATATATTCAATGCTTCGTATCATATAGGTAATCCCTGTTGTACTTTGCAACAACACAACAAGGCCTTGGTATACAATTCATAGATATGAAACTCCATCTTGTACCTTGCATTCGATGAATGGCCGAGTTGGATACTTCACTAGTTGAACTGTCCGACGTAGCATAGCGTTGGAGTGGCACCAGAAAAAGTTGCACAATACGGCAGCATAATGAAAAAAAGCATTCATATGCTCCACCACGTGCGCTTGGATGAGAATGCACAATTAACAATAAAGACTGATTCTATTAATACATATTCAATGACGTGTCGATTGTAGTCTTCTTTGAGAAGAAATATTCCTACATTTCTATATGTTCTACAATGAAAAGTTTTCTCCTCTTTTGTTAGCTGTTGACAATCGCATTTCATCGATAAACGAAGACAACACGAAATCGTACAAACAATCATTGTATTCTTAAAAAAAACAACATGTAAGCTACAGAGTTACTTCTATTCCGTAGTTTCTTCTTCTTTGAACACTCCACGAGCAGAGCTGAACGTTGTTCATAACATCTATAGCCAGATATGTCGTTACCGGACCTAATCAACGCTCGGTAAACTTGACCTGACTTGAGCATTATTTTTTAATGAAAAGCAAATCCGTTCCAATGTGTAACACGAACGCAAGAATAAATCATTGCACTCACACAGCATCCTAGCCGCAGTACCACAGATCTCGAAACGCAGCGCCTTTCACTCGGCGTTCTCTCCATCCTTTCATGTGGCGAATTGGCGCGGTTCCTTTGACGAGGCTGTGTGCTCTGATTTGAAATGCTTTCATCTCCTGTGTCCGAGCAACATCTTTGAAGACGTGCACTTTATGTGGTTTGTTCGCAACGTTAATATTTAGTAGGGTTTATCTGATCTGCGTTGGACACTATTATTACTTTCGTTGCTATTTGTTCGGCATACGATTCCTGATATAGGTCAATATTTCATCAAAATAATTAACACCAACGGTAATCACTCTAATTAAAACTGTTCAAACGAATATTAAATAAGATCATAATTTGTATACGATTGTCATAATTTCGAAACCAAAGAAATAAAAGTAAGTAAATATTGAGTGGATAAATCAACTCAAAAACATTTACGACCCTAGTGAATTTTTGAGTTAAAAATTTAGAAATATCCAGAAGATTTGATGAGAATTTTTCGGAGTCCTACGTACATTGTAATTGTATGATGATATACTATAAATTTATTGAAGACGAACGAACATGCTTTGCACTAATCAAAGAGAAACCAAATTTTCCAAAACAAGTATTATTAATATGTTAAATTATAAGATATATTTTTCATCCTCATCATAAAAACTAGATATTCCTCCAATATTAGAGAATTTATGTTTCATAGGATCGTTCATTGAGTACATCGTACTATTATGAGTTTGAAACCAGTTCTGAAAATTTCATTTTATTCAATCTTTGTATACAGAGTTCCTATATGTTTATTAATGGTGCAAATTTCTTATAATTGTACCATATTCAAAAACTTAATTAGAATTGTGAAATATAATAGAAGTTAATTTGAGAGAACAAACACCTTAAGATAATAATTACATAGGTGTAAGTTTGAGGGTTAAAGCTTACGCTTTCATTTGATCGGAATGTCCTATTTAGGACTGAAGACTCGTTGACAGTCATATCAACTGACCCTCTTCCTTCACTTACTTCTATCTCCATGAATGAAACATATTTTAATCTAATATCGTAATAATAGATACCTTATATCAGTGCTTTATAGTTTACGTAGATAAGATATACAATTATGGTATAGGGAGTACAATCATAGCAAATTTATGCAATTGGAGTATCTTAACATTTCCGTGAATTTCCCTTCTCACTACAACTCTTTAACCCTTCACAATATCCTCGCTCACTATATAAATTTCGCTGAAAGAAATAGAAAGCCAGGAAAATCACAAAGAAAGTCTTTGGAGATTTATCAATTCCTATATCTTCATCCTCCTTCAGCTCTTTCGCTTGGTCTTTTTTCAATTTCTTTAATTAACCTCCGTCTAAGGGACTGCTCCACTTGCTATCTTGACTGCACTCCCCGCCTCTCCTCGTCCTTCAGAGAATTCATGTACGTCGCTCCGACTTCCTTAATCTTCCCTTCTCCTCCAGTTCCTCCAGCTCTCCGACGCAGACCGCTCTTCAGGCGCGCAGGTTTCACCTGAATTACACTTTTAATTGGCGCGAACGAACGAACGAACCAAGAGTCAGGGCGTGGCGGCACAGTGGCTCAACCGAGAAGGGCGTGAGGGACTCGTAGGAGGGGACCTTCCGGTACTCACGTACTGAGCCAGTCCTTCCCTTCCCTTCCCACAGCGATGCATCGTTCATCCTTTGGGTGGGAAGGGCCCAGTCTCCCGGGGGGCACAATTCCTCATTATCGCGGGGGAAGCTCCGACAATTGAAAGGCGTCCTGCGTCGGAGGATGAGGATACTGTGAGGGAGAGAGGGAAGCAAGGAGGACGGGTGAGGACGGAGCAGAGGCTGAGACCTGGCTCCTCCGGAACAAGGACTGGCGTGAGAAGGGCAGGCAGGAGGCGGTGGCTGCGTCGCGATTCATACATTATTCATAGGGCCCACATACTCTCGTAGGTCGCGACGTCTTATCCTCAGGTTGGAGGATGCGAAGAGGGTGTGGACCAGTAGGGTCTGGGACTTGCCAGAAGAGGACTGTGTGGAATGAAGAGAATAAGCAATCTGAGGAGGTAAATGGTGAAATGGAGAGGAGAATAGAAGATGGTAGAGGATAGGACACGACAATAGAGAAAGAATACCTTGAAAAATTAGTGTTTAGTAGTATCTCAGGGATAATAATAACAGCAGTTAAAAATATAGCACTATTTATAATGTACGAAAACAATAATTCAAAGCAATATTAGACTCAATACAAATAGTGATCAATAAAACGAATATAACGTAAATAATAAATGAGAGCCTTTATTAAAGCGTCCGATAAACAAAAAAAGATATTTTTACTTGTGAAGTAGTCATAAGTAATGAAGATGAAATGTTAAATACGATATTTGGTTCATAACACCACTTTATAAAATACAAATCTGGATCACTCGTCTATTGTAGATGGTGTTCCTAAATGGTACCTGGTCCACGATCAATAGCATATTCTGCAGCCAATAATCCAACTTTTGATAATATATGTACCTACATATTGAAGAGCTAATGGCATAAGGTCCAGCTATTTGTGAGTATCCACCACAGAGTACCGTGACAGTATGCTTGTCTCAATAAAGTATAAAAAAGGAAACAAAACATTTGTATCGTGACTGGAGAGTCATACATTAGGTTAATTAAGTAGCACAGTACAATCGTGTAGTCATGCCGTTCAAGGTGTCATATTTATTGCTATGCATGGATTATGCAACAAAACTCAAAACATGGACGGTTCATCAAATTGTGTTTTAATTACAAACACGTGTTAAGGGTCGTTTCTATAATTCAATTTAACGATGTAACGTGGACTGAGAACAATCTACAAAGTAAATTCAATAAGAAGAAAAAATACAGTGAACTCATTACACTGTGGTGTTCCTAAAACAAACATAATAATTTTGTGGATAATGAAAGTAAGTAAAAACACTTCATCTCTATAAGTAACGTTTCAGAAACGAAATAAAGAAACGGAAAACAAATGTACCCCATAATTTTCCAGAATGGTTTATGTACACTTAAAGACACTGCATAAATGATAAATTTTAAGATAGATATAACTTCGTTCCCATAAATAAAACTGAGGAAATATTCAATAGGGTCCAAAATAAAATTAACTAATAAATTACGGTTTATTGAAGAATAATATAAAACAGTTTTATGGTTTGCCTTTAAAGAGAAAATATGCTAAGTCATAAAACAGGATCCACCGAATTGAATATGAACGTGTTTTAACAACGTTAATCCCCCTTTTTATGCGTGATTTCGTGCATAAAAAACACATTTGGTTGGAAAATGAATTACACCTAAAAACCTCAGATACTCTTCGAGTCCTTTTCCTCCAAACAAGGTACAGGTTAATTTATTATCAGCTATAATATTCGAAATATCACATAAATACGGATTCTTCACGCGTCAATAAGTACAACGTTTACCGCAGAAAACATAATAAACCTATCTTACTACGTCTACGCAGAAATTCCACTTCTCCACCCTACTTCAATAGAAAAGATGTAATAGTTCTATTCCCCATTTTTATTAATTTTATGGACTCATGGTTCAACTATTAATCATACTAAAAAAGGATACTTTTGTTTTCAAATTTCGTAAATAAGAAAAAAACTTGATGGTATGATCAGAATGAATTATACATTTTTATTTATACTAATCAGTTCATAATGTATGTAGGTACATTCGGACAATCGTTGACATACACCAAGAAAACAAATATTTTTTACAAAACTTTAAATAATTTTTCTTACAACTGACAAAATAGAGCAGAAGATAAGTGATTTGTTTAGTAAATGCACTCTGCCAATGCTATAATATGCAAATTAAATACATATAAGTAAATACATATAATTATAATTTAAACAATGTTAATCAAAATAATTTAATAGTTTAGAATTAACTGTTAAAAAATATTTTCTCATTTTTTAAGATGTCGTTTTATTAAATTAACTCATCGCGTACAAAAACAACCCATGGTTTAGTTTGTCGCGGGGTCTTCCGTAAGTATGTGTAAATACTCACCATACGTTTGACATTCGAGGAATTTGCAGAATGAAAAAGCGGGTGGAAACACTCACCTGAAATAAAAGAAAAAAAATTGTTTTAGACGTAATTTTCAGAGTCGCCACTTTCCTTAGAGATGTGAAAAGCCTTTCATACATGTTTAAAATCACGTTCCATCGTATCTGAAATAACGAGTTCTGATGCATACCTGTTTAGGGCATCAATTTGAATATCCACTTCCCAAATATTTTAATTTAATGTTTAACAGTTTCGGTGATCCATAACATGGATGATAAGTCACAAATGTATGGTAGCTGACATAATTATTTGCAATTCAGTTTACTTAGATTTATCTTGAAGAAGGGAAACGTAAGTAGTATGATCCACATATTCACATTAGATAATGGAGATGATATTTTATTGAGTAACCACCCACAGAGGAAAAACAGAATGGCTTCCTTTTTCCTGAGCAGAGTAAGTTTCGTTCAAGGGTAGACGTCCTTTGGTTTATGTGGCTCATCCATCATCGTTATCACGCAGTTACAAGGTAAACGCCCAAGGTAAGAAGAGGGATGACGTATATTGAATGGGGGTCAATGCAAAATAAGGCAGTTTATTTCAATAATTTCGAAGACGTATGAATCGATTCAAATGTAGACTCAAAGACCAGAACGAATCAAACTGGTGTCCAATGCGTCTTCTTCCAATCACCTAATCATTTATTTTTGTAATACGAACAAAAGAAAATGTCCTACGTTTACCTTATACTGTAGTAATAAATGTAATATCGTAAAACAGTCTCACCCACATTTCAGAGTATATCATATCCCATCAAATTTGAATATAACGATAGAAAGTTTTCATTGAATGAAATGGACTTAAAATGACTACATGCACCCCGAAAAGAAATATTCTGAAACGACATCACACAAAATTATTTTATTTGAAATCATATTAATTGACGTAACCATATTTTAGAGTACATTACTAATTTACAATGACTAGACGGTTTTTCGCTATTCTTGGGTAAACAAGGATACGAAGGTTTTCATTTCGTTTGTTTGATTATCAGTGGTGTTAAGGTAGAGGATGAAAAAGGAAGAAAGTTCGATCAGTTCATTTATCAACATTTAACGGGAGAAATAAGTTAGTGTCACCAATTATTGTCAAGAATCTTCAGAAATATATAAAAATAAAAAATTGACAATGCTTTCGTAATAAAACCGAAAAGTGAACGAGTTCACCACGTATCTAACATTCTCCTGGCAGAGTATCTAATTCACATAATAAAATCAACCACATCGCAAACTCATAACAACAACATCATTATCAAGCTGTACTATCAATTATTATACCTACCATCCGAAAACCGTCTATATCTTTCATAAATATTAAATACCACAAAATTAACGTGAATGGGCTGATTTAACGCGGGCGTGTCTTCACAGGAGACAAGAGCAGGTGACAGGTTTATAGTCTTTATTCCTTCCCAAAGCACTAGGATGTCAGATTTCCTCTTACTATGCAAAGCCAGGGAGATGCACTTGGAGTCCGCTCTTCTCCAGGATTCTCGTTTAAGAGACGTACGTCGAGGTTCTCTGAGGAGACGGAGGTTAGGGTGGGGTCAATGAACGATCAGAAAACTGTGTGCACATGAGTTGGACCTACAATAGAAAATGAATTGAAAGACTCAAGTAAAAGCTATTTATAAAAGCAAAGTTTAGTTTATTTTTTTCTGTGTTGATCGTTAAGAAGAAAATAAATATCATGACTGGCTGTTATATATTATAGGAAGAACAAAAGAAAATCAGCTTCCGTTTATTTTTAGCAATACATTAAAAAAATTAAATAAAAAGTTAACATTTACACAATATTTCTCACCAAATTTTTAATTTGCTTTTACAATTCGCCATTTGTACATAAATAAACTCATTTCACCGTTCTATTGACCAACCATCAGCCAATCAGAATAAAAACGTTAGCATCTTAAGAACTCAATTTTGCCATGATGTTCCTCTCGGTCAATTTATATTCAAGATCGAACTCAAATGCACATAGTTCATGGTCAGATTACAGCTATTCCCATAAGAATGCTATTAATGAAAGACAATATCTATACAATATCAATGCTTTGCGGAAATGTATTTGATACTGAGAAAGAATTAAAAGATTTTTGTGTGCATATTGTGGGATACATCAAACACATTGAATTAAAAACAAAAAACTTTTAATGATAATTTCAAATAGTTTAGGATATTGTTTCCTAAGCACCGAAGGAAGAAAATCGATCATGTTTGATTTGCATGGTTCAAGGTAGATTAAACAAGGTATTCAGAAAATGAAACAACTTGAACACATATGACAGAAAAATTACTTATGAAGGAAGTAAGAAGTAGTTTTATTTTTTTCTACGAATAACCCCGAATAAGTTCTGAAAACATACGTTTTTCTAGAAATATATCGATCTTCCCTCTCTCTTAAAAAAATGTCTGTTTTGCCAAACGATTGAGGAAATATATTCATGTGACCTTAGAATATCTTACTTTACACCTTTTACTAAGGTGATCCAACGATAGAAAAACAAATTTGATTGAAGCGAATAAAGGCTAAAACCTGGTTTCTTATTCGGTTAATCTATAATGTGGACCACCTATCATATTTTCCCCATTTATTGTATAACACAATTTTTACGCATTGCATTTGTAGCAGATCTCATTGTACATCAAAGTCTGAACAAATGGCCGAAAGCCACCCATTAGAGATCACTAACACTACAATTGTCCTAAGGAGCCAAGAGATTTCAGTCAGAAGTAGGAGGAGAATGCGAAGAGGGTCGACAGGCCAGTGGGTGGTTAATCCCCTGATGGCGTGACCAAAGCAGCGAGAATAAACCTCAATGGAGGAGACAAGGGCTGAAGGAGAAAGGAATAAAGGAGGAGAGAGTGGAGAAGATGCAGCAGTGCTGATAGCATTGCGGGTTAAAAGTTCTCCAGCAAGAAAGATAAATTTCACGGTCAAAAGTATCTTCCATCACTCGAACAGCATGGTTCACAAATGGTCGGGAGTAGAAGTCTCGCGCACCGATTTTTGCGGGTTGGAATGCTCCGTAAGGAATGAATATTGAGAATATCGTAGAAAGAAAAGAACTTGGGCATTTCTTTTTACCCAAATAATTTTATCAGACATCAATACTTAACATTTCCAAAATTTTATGAATTGCTGCAAAATCATAAATTTCCCTCCCGAGATATATTTTTCACAATCATTTTCATAATCTCCAATTAATATTTTTAAATTCAATATTATGGTTTCACTTAATTAAAACTTAAATTATAAAATGTAATTAAGGTAATTGAACATAGATATTTCATCGAACAAACAGAGAGACTTGCCCTGATATGAAATAGTATTTTATACTCACGCCATTGATCATTCTGACCATAAATCGTAGTCCCAACATCTTGGCAAGAGCATTCGATCATAAAAGTGGACCAATGATACAGAACACTGCCAGAAAACAAGTCACTACACAGGTATTAAAAACAAAAGAAAGACTGTTTTGCATTAAAACATACTCGACTATATTGCCGTGTTGAAAACAAAAAGATACAACATTGTATTATTATTATTATTATTATTATTATTGTAAAATGATTAACTTCACCTATCGGCTTGTCACGTCACTCCTCGACGCACAACATTCACTCCTATGGAAGAGGACGAGGATTCAATATTTCAAAAAATTGTATCTCTATTTCATCAGAGATTTAGCGAAAACCACACGTAGCTGACTGAAATATTGTATCATCTCCATCCCCGCTTACTTTCCGTACTTTAAAAGGAGAAGTAAAATTTAATTCAGTCAACGTTCACATCTTTTGCTGCTGAATAATTATTCATGTTCATCATGGTTCATATTCCACAGTAACGGCTGACTCAGATGTATTCGCGTTGCACAGTGTGAGCATGCGCTCATAACATTTGCAGCGCAGATAATTTGCTGAGTACAGCATGAGCCTATGACGTCACACCGGGGTAACACCAGGGCTCCAAGAACGGATACAGCACCGGTTGGATTTCAAGAGGAGCGAATTATTAAGATGTATCAACAATCCGTTGTGAACTGGCCACCGTTACGATTGGTTTGATGCAAGTAATATGGTGATGGTTTGAAGCAATGGATTGAAGTAAGTTCGAGAGATGGGATAGACCAGGGTAATAGAGACGTTGGAGAATCACGATACAGAGACAACGGAGACATTAAAGGTAAAAATGAATTTGACTATATACAACACTTTCAGTAGAACATATATCACGAAACGTGATGAGATTAGGAACGTTAAGTAAAAGGAATATAAACTGGTGACTTCGCTTTATATGTGAACGGAATTCAGACGCATCTACTTGGTGTATCATCGAAGTAATCTCAGTCCAAGCTAATGCCGCAAACATTGAATCTGATCTCATTGAGGGAGATAAACTTGGAGAAGAGCACGTGGTATCACGTCCTTGAATGAATTTTCTATCTTTTGATCTCCCACGTGAACTTAATGAATTACACAACGGCAATCTCACCGTAGAATACTAAGATGACGGTTTTATCTCAATAGGAAAGAAACAGAAGATGGTACCTTAATGTTCATAGAGGTGGTTGTCCACTGGGTGGTACAATAGATATGTTGGATATAAGGGATATGAGGAAAGGTTTCGAAAGTGAAAGGAAATATAATGTATTTGAAGAATATGTAGATAGAATAGGAATAATACGCGATGCGTAGAGAATAGATGACTATGTAGTGGAAAGGACCTCGTAATGCAACCTTGAAGAAGAGGCGGTCTGATGATCAAGACCAAAAGAAATGTAAATAAATAAATGTCAACTGGGTGGGTTAGACATTAATTACGAAAGAATCTTTGAAAGTTATGCCAATGGGTTTTAAGAAAATGGGCATGAGAAAAGGGATTAAGTCCATTATTCGTTCATTGTGATATAATACAAACGAAAAACAATGCGCATCGTGACGTTTAAATAAAAGTTATGTAGGTCGTATGAATTAAAATACAAATTTGACTAAGTTTACTCATTTTTTAATCCTAATTGAAACATTTTATCCACACAAATCTTCTACATCAATTGATTCACATGAAAAAGATGAAAATAATATCGAACTGCCTTACAACCAAGAACAAGGAGACAGTCTAAAGAATGAGCGAAGAATGCTATTTCCGGACGGTGTGGTACCCGAAACGTGATAGAAGGACCTGAAAACCTCCCGGACACAGACGCCTGTGTCAAAGAGACGCGCGTACATTGCAGCGCATTAGAATTGCAAAAGGCATCACCATCTTGGTATACCAAGCAACTGCTGGTGGGGGTACAGGTGTCACAGTGGTGTCATAGTCAAATTTGCACTCCACAACAATAGTAAAGATTCTCAACCGCATGTATACGCTACACGTTTCAATATTTCTGATCGTAAAATAAATTAATGAATGTTAGAATATGATTAGAATCGAAGGAGAATTAAAAAAAAAACTTACTTCATCGCCCTAAATTAACTCTTTTTAATGCCTGAATATTATACGACGAGGTCCTGGCACTTAGTCGTAGTCTTCAACGAATAAATATTTACGGATGATGAAAGAGAAAACTTTGTCGGTGAGGGTAAGATAAGTGTGCAACTCATCTAAAGAGAACCCCCAACTGGATACATCTTCTAGTCTGACTTAAGTGTACTCATATTCTTCCGCTTTGAAACAAGTGAAAAGCAGACGATTCCCACATTACAAGTTAATTCAGTGTTGAAGGCAGTAACGATAAAATATGGAGGCAAGAAAGACAAGCATGACAAGTTTAGTGTTCTCGTAACAGGAAAATGACATCGAACAGAATGAAAACCTCGCGATTGAAGATTGGAAAAAACATAAAACAAAAATGAGGATTTTTGTAAAACTTAGATTAAAAATTATGTAAAAAAAGGCCCAATTTCACCAAATGTAGAATAATCGCGATTTCCTTAAACGTGATTAGGTAAATTGAATCGCGATTACATTTCATGCGTTTCACCAAGCAAAACTAATCGCCGATTAATTTGATCAATGTTTTTGAAGAATTCTCTAGGTTAGTAGTAGTTTTACAGTGCATTATAGGTTATTTGAAAACATGTGACGGGAGGAAAACGCATCATGTTGCTTACTAGCGCCACCAACGGACACCGGAGGCAGCAGCGGGCCTCCCTCGTGCCACTGAACATAACCTATAAACCGAGCCACGAGCAAACAAACTAAGTGGACGCCATATTTCTTGCAGTGCTAAAGAAAATCGCGATTTGTGCTGGTAATCGAAGGATCCCCGAGCGTTTTAGTGTAAATCATGATTTTCTCATAAATCGAAGATGGCTGAACGCGCATTTTGATAATCACGATTTACTGCATAGAAAATCTCGTTTAAGACATTAAACGAACTTGGTGAAATTAGACCTAAGATGTTTAAACGTTGTGAAATGTAGATATAGTCACGCCAATTACAATTTGGAAATAATTCCATGCAAGAGCACAAACGAAGATCTTTTCTTGGACATATGATAGCGAAACTAGTACCCTTATACTTGAAGATCGATTTTCATTTAATGGTGTCATAATTTCCCCGGAAAATATATTCAGAAAAATCCTCTGTAAAAATTAAGTGTACATGGGAATTATTATGAATAAATAATTTTGACTAAGGGATGGAATGTGGTATAGTTATCAAGTTATGTGCAAGTGAGTTGTGTGATATGAAATCGTATTACGTACTGCAGTGGATGACATGGAGTCTTGTGTAGATTGTGAATAAAAACAAAGAGTATTTACGGATAACCAGAAGGTAATTTTAAGCGTCTTAAAATGTTAAAATTTATTTAATTTATTTTATTCTTCAACTCAATTAGAAAATATTAATGAATCTCATTTATTACTAATAAATTTGGTACCAATGGAAAATAATTCACTTGTTTGGTATGACTTGTTTTTATTTTACGATATATTTTTATTTTGATGTTTAATATTTGTTGTATATTACTATTTCGTTCTTAGCTATAATTTCAATATTTATTATTTATGTTATATTTCAATTGCTATGACGTTCTTTCTTTATGGCTTGTAAATATAAACTATAATTCGTCATTAATTTCCTAGCACTGTTAAATTAAATAAATATTGCCATTAAATACGATATCACATTGCGGTATCACAATGTTTTGAATGTATTCTAGCTGCCATTGACCGCTTAACCAATCGCGGAATATCATGAACCACTACAAAACTAAAATTCATCTAATACACAAATCCACGAGCTGTTTGTAACTGAAGATCCCTGCTGAGGAATAGCCGTCCTGGGGAGATGTCTAGCCAATCCACTTTAGATAATGCTCTGTTCCATAACCCCGAAGAGATAACGGACAGTCCACTTGTCTCGATGTCCCCTTGCAACCTCTTCTCCTTCCACCAGCGGCGAGCGTTCGCGTTCGAGGCAGATATCTTTACAGCGTATCTTGAATGCACCACAAGACAAATTCGATTTTCCTTGAATGTATCAAATGTGTCTGTCTCTGTTTGATATCAAATATGATTCCTGGAGAGAGGGAATGCCAAGATCGATTGTACGTCTCATTCGCAAATTGTTTCGTGTTTGAGACGAGAGGAAAGTTTAACTTGAAGTTAAATTTGATCAAAATGTACTTAATATACCTACAAAGAATACAATCGCTCTTCGGTTAAAACATCATTTAAAATAGAATATGAAAGCAATAATGATAAATCTAAACTAAATGTTTTTGGAAAGTAAGATACNTATATATATATATATATATAACATTCATTTCACCACTGATCGAAATTCTGTAAAAAAAAAGTTACACGAAGAATTCAAAATTATAAAATATGATAAAGGTATAAATACGAACTGATTAACACTCGCTAAGTATTACCAAACGAATAAAACACCCCTGAAAGTAACGCATCATTATCGGAACACAACACGGAAAATGCAGGGTGAGAAAACAAGCAAAAGTCTTCCATGGCGTCCATTTAGCCTCGGGGTTGGAAACAACTCACATCAGTCAGATTAACTTCCGTTTCCTCCTCCCGTCGGACCAAACAACTTTGGCAACGCACAAACTAGCTTCATGGCCGCCCAGAGACTTCGCAATCAGACGCACAACATTCTCACGCTGCCGTCGACTCCTAGTCGCACTGAGTCTTCGTTACACACGAAACCAACTCGTTTGTACGCGAAACCTTTAGCAATTATCCAGCCTGAAACTAAGTTATTGTTTCGCTCTAATCCTTACACCAGTTACACGGAAGCTTAGAGATTAGCGATTCTGTAACTGACGGTGGACGCAAGGGTTATACGGCAACTGAATTACGCACTCACGTAGATACTTTGGTGTGATGTGGAGGAAACTTCTGGTGATGTGATACACCACCGATTTGGCAGCGGAGTGCAACATATGTGCTTTCAACTTGTCCTGCAAGGGTACGATATAGCGACACCGATCTCTTACACGTGGATTATAATATTATAAATGAAGCACGCTATGGAGGGTATATAGTGTATTAGCCTCTAAAGGCACGAATGTTTTTAACAAAACTTACACACACTTACACTCTTGAATACGTTCTTCTGGGTGAGTGATATTCAATATTTTTTTACAGTTATTTTCCCCCTACATTCAAATAAAACAGTTGATTGTAATGAAAAAGATAACTATATCACAAAGCATATATTGCACTATTTATTATAAATAGATCATTTTTACTAAAAGAAGTGCAAATATTTCATAAATTTCGCAGTAAAAACTATGCTCTAGATGTTGTTGAAAGAATATCTCATGGTCATAATTTTCTCACCAATTAATCGCATGGATCAGCTTGTTTTCTGCATATCGGATACACGTGGATTCGCGGATGAAACATAACTAGTGTTAGTGAAATGAATCTGAATTAAAACAATTTCTTTGTTTTATTTTTTTTGGAGTAAATGCATACAAAACAGATCGGAATGTTTATTACAATCTGCATTAGGTTTATTTTAAATATTATGGATGGAATAAGATTGTCCTAAACTAAAACTTCACTTGTCACTGGATATAAATATTGGGGGGGTCTTTCGGTGAGTCGAACCCATGGACTATTCAATTTAAGACGTACACCAATTTATTTTTCTAATGAATATAAGCGTAATATGGTACGAAAATAATTAAGCTTCTTCAGCAATTAGGACTCATCCCATCCTCCTGTACCAGTTCTTTAAAGTATTAAGATATCACGAAACGTATTTACAACAACAATACTTTTCGTGTATATCACTATTAAACGTAGGAAGAAGTTTATATTCCACGATTATGTGATGATAACACGAAGCATAAACGGAATAAAATAAGCTAACCACCAAATATTCCTCCGCAATTGTTTGGAGTAATACATCCACAAAGATTCAAGCGCCTTAATAAGACGCAGCGAGCACAAGCAAGCGATTATCTTACAATAAGATCTCATCTGCGTCAGAAACGAGAAGTCAAAATGAGTGCAGAAGTTGCTTCCATAGAAGAAAGGGGAGAGCAATACTGGCTGCTCGCATCCACTTAGACGCATCACAAGAGAACAACAGGATTTCCCTGGCGACTAGCTACTCGGAAGGGTGAAGGAAATGGGGAGGAGGAGAATGATGTAATTGCTATGGTATGGAGGGATGGGACGATGGGACGATGAAACGAAGAGATATAGCAGAGAATAAAGAGAGTGGAAAGCATGAAACAAAGAGACTAATAAATGTTGGCATAGAAAGTGAGAGAATGCGAATAAAATATGTGAAATGAGTGAAGGGGATGTATTGTGAACTTAAAAAAAATAGACATTAAATATTAATGTTCAAAATAATATTTAAAATAGATACTTTTAAGAATATTTGTATTCTGTTAAGTTGGCGTCATTTATACAGAAATATTAACACGAGGATGACTAAATGCGAAGTAAATTTGATGTTTCAGTGGGCTACTCATGTTAGTCAATTTAAATAACTAATTCAAGACTTACGACTTTTAACTGACGAACAGTACATATTTTGTTTGGAAGCTCACGTCGTTTCATCTAATCACAAAACATACACTGTTCGTCCGTTAAATGTCGTAAGTCTTGAATTAGTTATTTAATTTGATTACATAATGGACGTTAATTGTAGTAGTACTCAAGTTAATGATGTAAACGAATGACGTTGTAAACAATATATTTTTAAGTAAAGGAAATGTTTTTAAGTCAATATAAACCCCATCCTGGCCCGAGTTTTTCTCCGTTTTTCCCTCTGGTAGAGGCGGATTTATCATACAGGTTCTCTAGGCTTTGTCTAGGGGCATGTTTATTGTAACAATAAATCGTGAATTTAGTGTTATTTCAATTCTTATGATTTTTAAATACTATACTCAGAATAATCTATAGTTCGATAATAACTTGTACATGTAATTTTTTGCTTAAAATTACAAACATATTGACATTCTATTAGTATTTAACTCGCAGCTAACTTTTTATCTTATCTAGGAATTTTTGCTGAATTTTTTTTGAATCCGCCTCTGCCTTAGGGCCCTTGATCGGAATTGATGGGATGGTCCCTTGCTTGCTTCCGGAGAGTAAATTAGTTTTTTTCCCTCCACGTGGTCATACGCAGTTTGTACTGTTTTTTGACAATAAATTTATTATTTATTATTATAACTCATTTGCAAAAAAAAAAAAATAAACAAAAAATTGTAAAATAATTTCATGGTAACTTCCAAGAGTTTAACCATTATTAAAGACCAAACCATTAACAAAATTCTTTACATTGAGGAAGGTATGGTAGTAAGTAAGGAAGCGCATTCGATAGTTAGAGATAATATGGCATTCTTGTTGGCTTTTGTCTCGTACCACGCACTCATCGGTGAAGGGCTACAACTCCCTTTCGACTCCTTTCAAGGGCACACTCGCTCTCTCCTTCAAGGGCATGCTCTCCCACGCGACCTCGCCGATACCTCCATTCCCCGCGCAACGAACGCCACGCGTACTTTAATTAATATGTTGAACACCGCGACGACGCCCCGCGCCGAAGAGCCTGTCGGCTTCGTTGCTCCGTTGAGGGCGACAGGGCGCGTGCAAGTGGAGCAGCAACGACACGATCGCTTTTAATTTGCTGCCGGGGTTATGGCCCTCGCGAGGGGATTCGGCGGTAATTGCGTCGGTGGCTACGACGGAGAGAGGCGAGGGAGATGTAGGAAAGGTGGGGGAGGGGGAGGGGACGGCAGGAGTCATAAGTGAGAAAATGGAAGGTGATAGTGGACTAATCGAATGTTGCGATGAGGATGGTGATTCAATATGAACAGAAGCGGAAATTTATGTCGTCTCACAAGAGTCTTTCTGAAACGAAGGTATTGGTGAAATGAGTCTCGCGTTTTAAAGAGACGATCGAAAGTGATCGGTCAAGCAAGAAACAAGACATTCTAATATCGGAGTTAATACGGTGGTATAAGAGAATACAGTGACCATGTATATTCTCTTACCATCCGTGACATTTTTATGATTTGGTTAAAGTTTCTAATCTTCACAGAAACTTCAACGGGAAGAATACATATCTTGTTAGTTGAGTCGGCCGTGATAGTTTCTCATATCAAAAAGAGAGACTTCGGAGATATGTTAGAGTCATGTGTACCTTAGATGTGACATGGTTGAACAGTAAAAAAAATATAAATCGTTTTATAGTTCATCTAAGTACCTTAATAATTACACAATAAAACCTTTTCGGTAAAAATTAATTTTAATACATGTATTCCTAAACAAATGTAATATTTTTATGAAGGTAACTATGCGATTTATTTTCACATGCAAGGGAAAACATACTTTCAAGCAATTACTAAAAAGAACGTCATATTGGAACAGCATTCATTTCTTTGCAAGACCAGCGACACATTTCAGATTTTTTTTACAAGAAATGAAGAAGGGAACACCTGAACTAAGCGCACTCACGCTCTTCGCATCCGGGAATGCATGAAAGGAAGAGGGTGGACCTCCGCACGCACAACATGCGTGCACGCACCCACTAGGGCTTAATTGCTACGCAGGCGCAGTCATCCTAGCGTGCATTCACGTACTAGACAGTCAGGCAGGGAGAGAGGGCAGAGGGTTATGCTCGTTACAAAGGACTGCCCCTCCCAGAACTCCGAAAAGTTTGTGCTTCTTGCCAGCACTTGATGTTCCTGTAGCTAAACCTGCTTTAATCTCGTTGACATTTCAAGCGTATTATATAATATCGTGCTAGGAAATTACTATATTTACGAACAAAATATTATAAACAAGAATTGCAAATATCTCCGTCCAGTAGGGAAGATTACGTCACATTTCCATAAGTACGCTGAATTTGTTTATACCACCCGTCTTTCATAATACGGCAAATCAGTTTTGTCTTAGTTAGTCACAAGAGTGAAAAGAGCGCGATTTAAACTCCAATCGGTAAGCTCTAGTTCACTGGGACTAGCGCTGGTTGCTTAGTATGACGCATCCTTCAACATGCGTGAGACAGATCAAACATAATTGAACAAGAATACCGGGATTTATTCTTTATTTTTACTATTTGCGATATAGCTTAACTTTTGCTAGGGATTTTTATCATTTATCCTCATCCATATATTATAGGCTCCACATTGGGGAATAAAAACGGGAAAAACAACACGAAAGTTAAAGATTACAACAAGCACAAATGACGTTGGTGCACCAGTGGCTCTAAAGAGTAATATTCACACATAAAACAATTTCAATGTAATGAGTTCAGATTTTTCTCGTAGAGAATGATCCTCCAATCTCCACTCTACCCAGACACCTTACTACCTACCTCTTCTCTTTGTTCTGCCCAAACTCCTGGCAGCGAGCACTTCTCGAAGCGTGACTTCACTGCCTGCGCCGTACCGCGCAGCGTCTCCCCACTCAGCCCACATCTCACCTCCGAAGGCACTTGCAAGCTGCCGCCAGATTATGGGTCGAACAATAGAGAGGGCAGAACGCGTGGCAGCGGGCGCCATCATTCCTCTCACCCTCTGTGCCAAAGACCCTCTGCCGTCGTTGAGGACGACACCTCAACGAATTATTATCTTCATCATTAAACGCGATTTTTCTTACATTCTGTACCAGCGCAGGAAAGTTGAATCGGTAAAACCAGGGCAGCGCGCTCGCTTGCCCTGGATATACCCAGAGTTCCATTCCCGGCGGGGCCAAAAAATTTGTAACTTTTCACTTTTCTCAGTTCATGTGGCTGATTCGATGGAAAAGTGAACTCTCTGCGGGTGACCACCGCAGTTGTAATATCTGGATACGACAATCTAGAATATATCTAGAAACTGTTCCCCCAAAAATGTTTCACGACATGTAAACGTGAAATTGGGTCTCATTAGTGCCTCTCGTTATCGTGGTCACATAGTTAGCGAAAGTAAAACATGCATACGTACGTAAAGGAAACTTGTTATCTATCCAATCGTTACAATTCGTGTTATTAAAATCTAATTTTTGATTACGTAAAAAAGCGAAGAAAGAAAAACCGACAAATTCAACTTTTTATTTCAAATTCTGAATTCGAATGCGCAGGGCACCATATTAAGACTAACAGTCCAATTACTTGGTTGGTTGTTAACTCATTACAAAGTTATCATCTCGGAGACACACGATCATTTATGGCCTTCTGTCAACTAATGCTCGTGCTTGGGCTTGTACAAGTAAGTCCTGTCACAAACACTTCAGTCCTATTTACTTCAACCACGTATCGTTCATTCACGTCATTCCACCTCTGTAGTAACGACCATATTCACTGCCTCCGCACAAGCTGACAGATGTCTGTGACTTTCTTCCACCACCCTAAACTCCACCGTTTCCAACCCCGCCGCCAGTCTGGCGCCAGGTAAGTGCGCTGTGCCCTTACAACAGCAGGTTTCAACTCTTCCACGCCGTAATGACCGTCCTAACTACGTTCTCCTTAGTGAAAGAATGTTACCGGATTTTTCTCTTCTTTTTTCTTCAGAAAACTCTCGAAATTCTGAGATTGTGTTCCCAGATGAGGGCTCTTCTTAAAAAATTTCTCGCACAGTAAAAATAGATTTGTATCATACATTAGCGTCTTAATCTGGTCGACTCTTTTTGTGAAAAAACAAAACAAAAAAACAGTTCCATGAATATAACGTAACTGATAATGTGCGAACGAGCTCATAGTATAAATGTATATCGTTAAGATAATGAGCTCCAAGCAACATGGAACAACCATTCTCAAAGGTTTTGAAAAGAATTTATTTTATTTATTTATTGTTTTATGCCTTTTGGCGAGGTTCAGTTCATGACGCCTGCTCGTCCACCTGACCGTTGGACTTGGGTAAGGGATTTGAGAAGGAGACATGTTGGGTTGTCGGGGAACCGACATTTGTCTGGAGTAGGCGAGGGAAACCTCAGCTGAAAATCTCATCTAGTTCGGTCCAGCAGAGTTTGAACCCATGCTCTACCGCTCAGGAGGATCGTGGAAGCTACCATTAGACCACCGCTGTTGGTCGATGAAATACAAAAACGAATAAAAGGTTTTGAAAATTTTAGAGTAATACACTAACTTGACATTCATAATAAGTACACTCGTTCATATGAAATAGATTCATTTATGTTAATGTCTGTCATGAAGTAAAACAGGTACTCGTAGTTAAAAAGATTTGGAAACTTTCCACATCATTAGATCAGGAGATTGAGCAGAATTATTCGTGCAGTTAGCACGATATGTTCAAAAATTAAATGTAAAAATTATAATCGATGGAAAATAAATATATTTTAAAATAAATTGTATTAATTTTACTTATACTATAACCTGCGATCATGTGAGGCAATCAATCAAAAACACTTTAGTTACAACAAAACATCACGCTACTTTCTTTGTGTTTCACTGTCTACCTAACTTCTGGTAATTTATTTTGAATTATTCATGAATGGAATTGCACGCGAACATTTACATCTGAAAAAAAGTATATGGAGAACCGCAAAGATTTGTGTCAATAATCATAGTAAAGACGCAGCATTTATTATGGAATAGACTCATATTCAATCCATTAATTCAAGAAAAATACGACGCAATTTACATAACCTATTTGCTTCGTGTCATGTTCCTTCATTGCCTTCCAAGAACAAATAAGAAACCTGCAATTTCTTCGCGAAATATCACTGATAGTCTCCTTAACTAAGAACGTAAAGTTGATTTATAACTTTTGCACAGGTAACGAACTACCAGATCCTCAGGGCTATTCGTTCTATATTTTGCAGAGAGAAGCACCGACATGATTCTAGAGAGTCACTGTAGTGACTAAGTTGCTTTTTCTTTCAATTGAACTCACAACATTTAAAGCGTTGTCTATTACTAATAAAAACCAATTTTTTAAAATAAATTTACGAATATTATAGGATGTTTTCGTCGAACTCTAATGTAAAAAAAAACTTCTAAAATAATCTAATAACTAGTAGTAAAGTACACAAGTAGTAAAAGAACACAAATTTCTCATAAATATGACAGTATTCATCCCAAAGTGTGTTAGATACCAGACACGTTTCTAAGTAATCCTAAATTATAGGGGTTTAGAACACTTGGTCCTAAGGTTCTCGCACGATATTTTTTCCACAACAACAACCACATGATCTTCAATCATACGTCAGAGGTTCCTGGTCGAGTCACGACACCTCGCACTTTTAATCACCAAAAATGATGTAAATTTCAGGGAAATATTGGCAAGTGAAATATTTCGTATTGCGATATATGTTATCTTATTGTAATATGAATGTTCACAACAAATCACTTGTGGTAACTAACTTATTGAAAATAAACTAGATATACATATTTTTTTGCTGGTACAGTGGAACCCCGTTTATCCTGAGTAATTTTACTATCATTTTTTACGATTTTGCTCTTCACCTTGAAAAAAAAAATTGCAGTTTGTGATGGTCTACGTTCCAATAAGGCTGATTACTTTATTTATATAGTTCAACATAGCGTAATTTGGATTATATATATCTTATACATAAAGGAGAGTGTTTGTATGTATGTATGTATGTAATTTGTTTACTTTTTTGCTGTCATAGAAACACAACAAAAGAATTTTCTTACTTAACCGACACTTGGTAATTTAGAATTATAAAAAAAAACAATTGAACATCATTGAACTCGGTCTTTTTGCACCTGTACAACATCAAGAGGGTGTATTTTATCCAGATTATATACGTGAAACTAGCTACAATGTCTTAGACTTAGAAGCATACATCGCGGATAAAAAGCCACTTCTTAATGAAGATCAGAAATTCGCGTACGAAACAATAATGGATCAAGTAGATAAACAAG
>NNCF01126329.1:1861468-1915184 GCA_002313205.1 Laupala kohalensis | reverse complement strand
TATATATATATATATATATATATATACGTATATATAAAACATTTAGTAAAATATAATTAAATATTATATGTACCAGTTAAGGTTCAGTTTTCACCATTGGAAAATTGTGTGCATGTCAGCTACTGCTTTGTATATATTTTTTGTGTATTACTTTGTCAATACTCTACCTTTTCAAATAGTTTTTTTACTTAATTTGTTTGAAGAATGCATGACCTGCGTTCTCTTTAAGAGTATATAGTTATGCTATTTCCCAAATAATAAAGATTACGCAGATCACTATTCATCCAATTTAGACCTGATAAACGAAGTTCTATATTAATCCCAAATCCATCAAGAGTAATGAATCAACGACACTTCACCACATGCAATCTCGTACAGTTAGTCCGCCAACAAAGAGGTGGAAAATCCAACGTAACTCAACAAGACGTGACATTCGCAATAGAAAATCCATCCTCGACGTTTAGTACTCGCTTCCAAAACGGAATCGAAATTGAGAGTCGGAGCAAAAACCATGGAGTAAACCAGTTTGTTCGTCGGTCGATGTATAATGTATCGCAACATGTCACAAAGCGGAGAGAGGTATCGACTTAGAAATGTGTCAGCAGCGATCAGTCGTAGGAATGAGGACGATTGGATCAGTGGTGCTTATTAGAACACGGTGGACACGGAAAGCTTCGACAGCAGCCATTAATGAAAGGATTCACGTCACTTGACGACATTCAAACTCAAGAAATAACATGTGTTAAGGTCTGGGATTCAGTAGAAGCACATCAATCTAATGAAAGGATACTGGCAGAATACAACGAATTGGGGATGATTTCATGTAATTAATCAGGGGGAGGGCTGAGGATAAAAACAAGTTCAAATCAGATAAGATATTTAATAATCAATTCACAAAAAATACTTTTTGTTTCTAATGTTTCAACAATTTTATATGTATTTTATTTTAGATTAGATACGGTACACTAACCTAACCACTCAATAATTCATTATTTGTTACATTTTCCCCCTGAAACGTAATTATTACCCCCATCCTACGAAGCAAGCGAGTTATTGTGCAATACAAAAAGAAAAACGATTTAAAAAGTTTTGTTCTAAAAATAAACGTATTAAATCATACTTTGTTTCGGAATCCCCCATGACTCGGGTAACACTTGCCACATCAATTTTCATGAGTGATCCAGGAACAATCAAGTCATTAAACAATACGAAAACGACGATGAAACAGCGGATTATCACGCAAGAGAGCAGAATATAGCATCGCTTCTCTGGTATATTTATTACGAATTTCATTTCCATTTCGCGAAGTATGAGAGTACCGCTCTCAAGACAAACGATGATTCCAAAGGCGAACAATTCCACCTGCTCTCCAAGACTCCCATCGTGGCACAGGGACTACATTCCACGATTGGATTGTTCTCTGGTGGCAGCAGTAGCGATGAATACTGTGCCTTGAAGCGTACGCGGTGCCTCCTAAGTACTTAAGCCTACGTAGGCGCACAGAGGAAGGAAGACTCTTGGAGTAATCGACCTGAGGAGACTTCTCCTTTCCTCGCTGTCTCGATCTCGCCGTCGAAAGTTCGAAACGCACTCACGGCGCATACTGCTCAGATGTCATTGGTCCATTACCAGAAATGAGGAAGTACTATAACTCACGTTTTAACAAACGATTAATTACCTGAAAGATATCATTAGGACACTTCTCTACAGCGGACATTTCTCTATAGCGGACTCTGTTTCCCTTCCCGTTATTTTATTTTACGTTGACTTTAACTTACCAAAAGCGGACATTTCTCAATAGCTAACAAATTTTATGATGCTATGAGTGTCCGTTATAGGAAAGGTTTACTGTATATGAGATGAAGAATCAAATAACTTCAGAAGAATTATTTCTCAAATGTAACATATTCAATTTATTACAAACACGTATTTACAAACGAATACAGACAGACTGTATACAATTTATATATATTTTTGTTATTTTAATTGTTCAGTTTTAATGGTTTGTTTCTTTATTATTATTATTATTATTCCTATAGAATTGTTTGTATGTATAGGTAGTTTCTTTCTGGTTTATTTAAAGTTGTCAAGATAATTTCTTTATTTAAAAACATTCATCGGACGACGACTGAAGCGGGCTAGAAAACGTTCTATGTCGCAAAAAACCTCAGTTTACTTACAAGATCATACAAAATATTACATCAACTTTAATTCACAATAATAAACAATATTTACAACAATAAAATTATCCTAATTGAGATAAAGTGAAAATTATAATTAAATAATAATAAATTGAATATTTTTTATTACTCTGACAACTGGTATTAAACATTCCCCGTGAAATACACTTAAAGAATTAGTGCAATATACCGTGTTAGATAACTTGAAAAAATTCTTTACAAAGAGAGAAAATACTTTACATTTAGAGAAAATGCTTTACAAAGTACACTCGAGAACAAGTTCATTCATCGTTTCATGACAAGTAATTTGATTTGCTGTTTTGCTATCCTGTGGAGAAAACATTATCATAATTACCTCTATGAATAACCACATGGCTTTCGCTGAAAAATTAAATACTATCACATTTGAAACAATATTTTTAATTTAGCACTTCCAACCTAAATTCTTGGCGTGAAACGTAAAACCAATTTTTCATCAATATATATCAACGTACACAAATCTTCATAAACTTTAAAACTCTGATTATTTTTTTTCATTCTGAAGAGGGAAAATTACATAAAAGCTTCTGATGCCAACTTTATTAAGTATTTATTCTTCTTCTGTAGCCGTAGAAACTTTTCGTATACATCTTTCCTCACTTTATGAATTGGACAAAACTATTTATTTCAAACAATTTCATACCAATCTTCTGTACAATCTCTAATGAAACAAGGAATTCAAAAAATCAGTTCTTCCACTTTTCAAAAGCAAGAATTTTCCGAATGCGCATTCAGTTGTTCGAAGTTGTTCAGTAAAAAAACCTCCCCCATCATCTGTCTTCTGTGCATTTGACCTTCCTTGCTTGCACTATTTATCGTAGTATTCACAAGAGTCACAATATAAAACCTAGCCTACTCGTTTTATTACTCTCGTAATTGGAATCTTCGCCAAATTCTGAGGTCGGAAAAAATATCAGTCCGGGAAATCAAGCTTTTAACAAACAGTAAGCAAGAAAAGAATAGATCCTGATTTATTAGAGCTTGTGCTCCACGGAACAAAAACATCTCATGCAACAAGAACAGAATATAGGAACGGGTCAATCCCACGAATGTTTTTAAAAGGCGAATAATTTAAAAAATAAAAGCTAAAATAAAAAAATACTTCAAGTGAATGAATCAAGTTTCACTCTAACTAAACAAAAAAACAAAATTATCTGTTACATAATCTCATACAACGAAAAGTGAACAAAACTGTTCCGTGTGTAGATCAATTTTCACTTAAAGAAGTTTAATATATTTTTGTTAAAAAATTAGAGTGTTTAAATATTCTAAAGCGACACTTTTTTACGCGAGAAGCAGTTTTGAGTTTATGTGATAAAAAATACCAAGTTATGTCATATGTCACCGTCGAACAGTACAAATTTCGTGAGATGTCACGCTAGTATAGATGCAAAATTGTAAAACAAAAATAGACGAAAAATCCTAACCCACTGATACCTGGGAATTATTCCATTGCGATCTCCACTCCACAGAAATAATACCCGACGTCACTATCACATACTCATCCACAGAATTGGAAGAGAGAAAAAAATACGATTGTCCCGAACGGAGCGAAACGAGTCGCAGATTCGTATTAAAAATAAAGAAGAATAGAAGAAGGAAATACAACGGGAAAAGGGTCGTTGAATGTCATCCAGAGGTCGGAATGAGGGATGGTTCGCCACTGGGATTTGATGGACGTTGGTGAGATTCCGACAGGCGTGGTTGGTTCCGCTGAATACGTCGGAACAGGACTGCTTCATAACTTATTTGCATTTTCATTTAAAGAAATAGAGGGATGGGTCGTACTGAAATTTTTAGAATTATCAGCATGTCCGACGGTTCAAATACACAGGGTAGTTTTTTTTCCTTCTCTTTCTTTCTTTTGTAGGAGAATTCGAAGCGGGAGATGAAATTGACAGCTGGCGAATAAAGAAGGGAAATGGAGATTCGAAAGGCAGGTTCATTCATTTTCGAAGAGAAGAGTTTTCACGCTATAGATAGGCAATGTGCTGGAGTGGATTGAAGAAAGATGAAATGTTAAGAGCACGGCACAAGAATTCAACATCTATGAAACAGAATTGCAAGAGGAGAAAACATTCATTCTTCCTAATATTTTTTGCACAATAAAGATTATAAGACTATTAAAGTAATAGCTCAGTCGATTTACTCGTAAAAGTTCGAGAAGTAGTTGTATCAACGAAAAAAAACCTTATAGACAATATACATTTTAGTTAATTTATTTTTTGTTGGCTGCATATCTAAAAAACAGATCTACTATACATTGTGTCTAATTTGACCTCGTCAACATTACCAAAGTGTTGAAGTGTAACATATTGAATGAAAAAAAAAAGTTTTGTTTGCATTTGCCGATGCCTTCCCATCTTATACGAGTTATTTCATCGTTTTAAGGGATTGATTTTTAATTGTTACCAATAATTTGAACTAAAAACAATTTCTTTGATACGTCATTTCGATCGTAAACCATGAACAAGCTCATAACGTATGCAAATTAATAATACGTCAAATAATCTTTCTTGGAAAAATTTTCTAAGTAATCGAATCGGTTACTGTTGACTTTACCACCCAAAGAAACCAGTAATCCGATCTCTGTTTGCAACAGCATTTGGGAGACAACTTCTGTGCTTGCCTCCGAACATGGGAGTCGACCGACCACCTCCAGCTCAAACTCTCGTTTGACAACAGACAGTCGCCTCGCCACGCGCCTCCGCCACCGTCTCCGCCTCTGCGCTCCGAGAAACTGCAAACAATGTCACCGAGTTATCTCGCGAGGCAGTCGTCCACATTCATAATTGCCTCGCGCGCTTCTCCGAGGACAGCAACGTTTATGAGCTTGGCACCCCCAAAAGCTGCTCTTGTCTCCGCTCCCTTAAACGGAGAAAGTGAATTTTTGTTTATGTCGTTGAGAGTAGTTGTCCTGCAAGAGATCGCGAAAAACGTACGTGAAACAAAACCTTCCAGTTGTTTTTTTTATTAAATAGATCCCTTTATGGTTTATTTTAAAGCAAATATCGAAATATATTGAGCTTTTACTCACGTAATGAAACGAAAAAGTTTCCGGAAATGTATCTTCAGAATAACGAAGTCCAACAGAAACGTAACTTTTTTTTAAAAGATGGACGGATGAGAGTTCAATTATGTTATTTGCTTTATGATACCTTCCAATTAGGAAAATAAATGATTTATTTTATTAGTTTTGGGTGTATGGTAAATGAAAAAAAAACTGTTGTAAATGGTTAAGTAGTTTAACTTCGTCATGCCTTTTGTATTGGCTACAATTTAGTTTATTTATTTAAATCATTGACAAAAAGTTACTACAGTACGTTATAAAATGTCCCATCTCGCAGTTTCCGCAAATGAACTCAAAAACTCATGTACTAACACTTCCCGCGTTGGTGTCCCGGTACGTCGCTATTTTCTCCTAGCCGCAGACGATGCCAACTATCCTCCAAATGTAGGCACTCGGAAGTTGTGAGTTACGAACTTTCCTCGGTAATCATGTCGCAAAAATTACATTTATATATTAGAAATAACAAAAATTGTTAACCGCAATTTTCCTCTATTGCTTTCGCACTCTGTTCACATTTTAAATTCCTAAACATAGAATGTTGCGCAAGAGAGGTCTGGCGAGATAAAGAGGAATCAAAATTATCCACTTTCCTGACGAGTGGTGCAACAAAATCCAATTGTGTTGTGCTAATTTTGTCACTATCATGTGCATTACCTGTGCTTCTTCTCCAACTAGAGAAATTTTCCTCAACCACTTAATCGAATTAAAATACGTGTCATTCACATTTCACTAAATAAAAAAAGCATCCCTCATGTATTCAATCCGTCGTAAGATTCAGATCTGGCGCTCCGCTTAAGTTATTGGAAGCTTTCCCCGCTCCAAGAAAACCCATCTCCATACCCCTCTCACTCTATCGGCAATCTCTGGATTGAGCAAGCAGCCAGGTGGCCGTGAGTGATTGGCGGAGACAAGACCTGGGGTGCGAAGCTCCCCGGAAGGAAGCCTCGACATGTCGAAACAGGGGACAGGGGTGGGAGACGGAATAGTATAGGGGAAGATTCTGGTTTTGTCACAAAGTGCGTGAAGCACCAGACATGTTGAAAGCTTCCACTGTCGCATTGTTGCACGTACAGGCAAGGCATTGTAGATGAAGGAGCTTTTCTTCCCGATAGAAGCAAAATTTTCTTTGTTAAGGAGTTACGATAAAACGTTCGGTTTAGAGCGCCGTTTTCGCCGCGAATGCTGGATGACTCCTTCTTATTGAGTAAGAATTACGTAGTTTTGGAAATAAAATTCAAAATTTCTTTATGTAATATTGTGATGTACTTTTAAATTAATTAACACCCATTTCATATTAAGTTTAAATTCTATTTCTATTTCTATTATTATTATTATGTACTCATGCGATTTATTGCTTAATCATATGATTCCTTTTTAGTACGAACAGATGTCACTGTTCCAAATTTATTCTCACTACTTTCCATCCACTGTGTAATGCATTGCTGCACAAGAAATTATGTCTGTCCAAAAGAATGTAAAGTGCCCTTTTTAAACAAATTTTCTTTTGAATTCTCAGAACTCGAATAAAGAAGTTGAGCTGATTTAACAAATGTATGGTATGCAGCATGATGATATTCTAGTAAACGTATGATTATCAACTTCTAATTATTTACCAAAAAACTCATCAGCCCCTGGAATTGTTACTGAAGTTCTAATTGCAGCTCCTTTTCTATCAACAATCATATTACACCGTGTAAATCAAATAGTTTGTAGAGTTGTAAAAGTAACGTCATAACAGGCACTGAAGGAAAGAGGGGTGTGGGTTATGACGTGATCCCTTCGCTTTTCGCAAATTCACCCGTAATTTAAACCTAAACGAATTGGAAGGGGACGGCAGCATTTATGCGAATGGATGTTGAAATGAGAGTTACCGAGGGTTCGAGATTACACGTTAGCACGCGCAGTATGAATTCAACGTCGATGATGTATTCAAAGTTGATGAATGGATTTTAACTTATTTCCATGTTAACTTTTTGAGAGATTTTTAATAAGACTTTTTACCAATTTTTTGACCTTGACTTGAAAACCTAACATACTAACAAAATTGCAGTCGATTTTGAAAAATGCAATGATCGAGTGATTGGAAACGAAGAAAAGTTTGCTCTACGGATTGACAAAATATGTTTGTTACATTACAAAATACTTGAAAGTTTTTGTACTGTTGAAGATACTTCATACAAATATTCCTGAGTGAAAGTGGACAATGAACGACAAACCATTAATAAGTCTGTGTGATTAATTCAAATCTAAACTACACACTGTTCCCTATTTTTTATTATAGTCTCGTGATCTTTTTTATAGTTTTTCATTTCTTAATGTTTCTAAACTTTACTACGCAGTTAAAAAATGTAAGTGTATTTTCTAATTTTCTCCTAATGAATTGTTTCGAATAATTGATGTCTAAAAAACGATATATACTTGGTGTGGTTAAGTGTAACTCAACTAATAAATACATTATTTACATTGAAGTGTGTTTCTATCTTTCAAAAATAACTGTTTCAGAGTTACATTTTTTTACCGTAATGTCATACCCTTTTCAGATTGATTCGGAAGTCTTCTATCGAAAATTAAGCGGACAATGGAATAAAACAAATACATACACTGCAGTCAGCATTGCATGGCACGGTGTCGAAGTGGCGCCCTCATGCGATGAACTCAAATAAGGGCAAACCATGCGAACCGCCAGCTCCAGCAAAAAACAAACCAGTCTCCTGGAAATACACTCTTATTCCCGATCCGACTACCCCAGTAACCGGTTTTTTCAAAATAATAGTCACGTACGACTCGCTCCAACAGAATTGCTTGAATTCTATTTGAGATAAAATTCGACAATGCACTCCCACCGTATTTAAATGCATAATTCTCTCTCCCGTGCCTCTTGTTTGCAAAACGATTGACATAAATTAACATCCGAGGCACAATAAATCCTCTACGTAGACGCAGATTCTTTTCGCAGGGCGTTCGTGCTTCGGGTAATAACGTTTCGCGAGGTTTCAGTCAGTAAAGAGACATCGATGTGTAACATCTGGATTGAGTGTTGGTGGGTCAGCAGACTGGCCGAAAAATTTCCCCCACTCCCATCTCTATCCTAACTGAAGTAAAAGTTTACACCTCGAATTTGAAGCAAAAATCTCGGCAACGTCGAATTTGATTGCGTTGAAATGGACGTCAAAGCTAAGCTTTTTTATTTGTTTCATCCAGCAAAAAACGTATAATCAGAAATAATTAATGTAAAATTCATATTTCTTTTAAGAAAATTTCAGTCAACGTCCCCGTCCAGCACGCGTTCAAGTTATACACCGAGTTTGCGAGGTGAAGATTTGGTAATGTAATAACTCTAGCGAATAAACTGTTGCCATGATCGGAGTAACAAATGAATATTTTTGAAGAACAACTCACTCAAAGCAATGGATCATGAAACAATTTCCCTGTATTCCCAAAAGGACTTGAACGCCAAGGTTTTCTGCGACAGGAGGATCATAAAGAATGCAACTTGTGCCTCGGAAAGAAATAAAAGTTTTACATTAGTATAGTACAATAAAAAGACATTAATCGGACATAATATGGACAGGTGTTTCCTACAGCTAATAAAAGTTTTAAACCGCGGTGATAATTTAAACGACGGAGCGAATCACACATGAAAAAGAAGTATGTACGATTATATATAATTATAATTCAGTGTACATAAAAAACCGAGCTTTCTAAATATGATACTACATTGAAGATTTATTCGTAAGTATGTATTGGTTGCAAAAAAATGAATTGCCGAGACGTAATGTTGAAATTCTCATTTCCAGTTATTTCCAGAGATAAGGGGCAAAATACGCGGACTGGCAATTTTGTAGGTCCATTGTGAAACACATCCGCACTTAACCATGAAATATCGGATCTGCAAACCACAAACACCAAGGCGGATACAATCGTAGCGAATTACACCTCTGGCCCTCCAGGGATTGCAGTCCGCTCAGATAGGCTCACCAAATGATAATCCATTACCTGAAACCGTTGCACTAGAACAAATTCTCCGTTTGCTGCATTTCGCCGTTTAGATAAGTGCCTCCAAATATATGATTCTCTGTATCAATGACGTCCGAATTGCATCAAAGCGAGAACACATACGCCGCAAGCGAATTAAAGCGATCTTACTTTGTTGTCAAAGGGAAACAAACGAAGCACGGAATCGGATATGAAACAATGAACTGAAACAAAACAAGACACTGGCTTTGATCGATTCATGATGCAGTCGGGAAACGAAATAATGGTGTATGCGGAACGGATTCGAGTCTTAGTGAACTCGCAAACAAACCCTCACAACATGTAAATATAAATCGAGCGCTTGGCTCCGGAAACTACAGGACAAAATATATGCGCGTTCAAAATATTCATAATAATGGTCCGAGAAGCACAAAAAGATTTACGTGTACCCAATCCTAAAGCCAGGGGTTCCACAATACGCCCCGAAGGTCGCGGAGGGTAGAGTTCCACAATTTTAGGACTCGGTACTAGGAGGAGGAGAAGTGGCCAGCATCTCCCTCAGGCCGGTTTGACCCCAGGATACACCTGGTACTCATTTTACAGGAGCCTGAGTATGCCTGGGAATCAGTATGGATGCGAAGAAAAATCCCCACCCCACCGGGAATCGAACCTCGGCCTTACAGTCAGAAGCTCAGTCCGAGTTCTACTCACTAATCCACGCCAAATTCTAAAGAGGGACCCCAAATTAAGTTAATAATTCCCATTGGAAAACAAAGGACGGAAGACAGTATACACACTATATAATGTTCATTAGAGAGTAATATCAACAAATCTTCGAATTTCCCATCCGGGAACTCCCCTAATCCTATTATTCCAACAGAAAAAAAAGTATTTTCCGACCGAAACAGAATTCTTCGTCACAACATGTATTTCGCACCCCTAACCATGCCTCGAGACAAATGTTTCGTGGAAGGGATGCATTTTCATCTCTCTCTTCTCTCACTGGCGGAGACCAACTGTATGGTGTGTAGAAGAATGGCAAGGACTGACTTCACAAACATTTTCGCTCCAGTAAAATGATTTCGCCCAGAAACGCAGAAACGCCGGATGCATTAAATTTTTGTAACTCGTTGCTTCGGTCCACTGAGAGAAGTCGCATTGTCTGCGTGTACGAGCATGGAAAGTCACTCCCACACAAAAGAAAAAGGGAAAGCATTTAGAATATATTCTCCCTAAAATGCTCGAATAATTGACGTTACGTATGGAACTATGATAATAGAGATTAATGTTCGAATTTCATTCCCCGAACGATCTGGACACGGTTGTACATTTACTTACATGTTTTTAAAATTTTCATTCTTCATTCAACAGATTTTTTATTATACCTTAAATAAGCACATGGACATAACAACGCTGGGTTTTTTTCCCGAGACATAAAAGGAATTTTAAAATTACACACCTCTCCGAAGACTACTGAGAGGTAAAATAAAGTTTCCATTTCTGAACAACCAATATAAGATATATTAACAAAGAGAAAAATATGGACCACATATTTCATTCATCTAAAGACACCATAATAAAAGCAACTAAAATCCCCAAAGACACTATATGTCTGTATATCTGATTTGTCCCGTTACGAAAATCTGTCATTTGATGGATATTTTTAAAACTTGGTGAAAATGTTTGAAATGGCCGAAAATAGGTTTATAAGCGTTTATTCATGAAAACCCTAGATGGATAATGCGTTGGCCATGGGCATGGCTAAGGTTAGGTGGTTATGTACGCGGGCTGTTTTGCTGAGATATCTATTTCCGAAACTACGTGAAATTGTGCGAAACGGTCGGAAAGAGCAATTCAAATCCACCGAGCGACGCTGCATACAGCTATAACTAAACAGAGTGAAATGTATTCATATTTGAAATATTATNTGCCATATACAAACATAATAAAGAACCATTTTACCACTGACAATTGTGTTCTGAAAATGTCTTATGTCTGTCTCTTATACACATCTAGATGTGTATAAGAGACAGTATATATATATATATAATATAGTCCAGTATGAAGGAAACTGACAGCTTGTAAAGGGGAATGTTTATAATGTAGTCAATTAACAGAGAAAATGAACAAACTTCTCTACAGTAAAATAAATACCGCTTTCGAATGGAGTTTTTCTTTTTTTGAAATCTAACAAATTCACAGAAAAATTCGTACATGACTCATTTAACGTGTAAAGATACCTTTATAAATTCATCTTCAATAACAGTTCCGAAACAATGACCATATTTTTCCCTCTTCTTTCTAAAAACAAGTTCTTTCAAAAAATGCCACTATTATCAACTTTGTTCAGTGGGAAATACGTGGCTTCAAGCCCACCGCTAGAAATTGCTCTGGAAGCAGTTTCTTCGTCGAAGTAATCATCGTCTAAAGAGTTCTCACAGTACTCATTCCATCTCTCATCAGAATAATCAGAAACATACAAGTAGAAAATAATGCTCAAAACAAAAAACGTGTTCATTCGCTACTCGAAAATGAATGAAACATTACAGCATTATTTAAAAGTTTAGGCTAGTTTTCTTTGAATGAACCTCAAAGCGAGATTCCGTAAGTCAACTAACACCTACTCACATGAACATCAGTGAACACGGAACTTCCCACCTGCCCATTACTGTTTTCCTAATTGGGTGCTAATGGATCTGGAACAAGACCTCTCCAAAACGATTAAAACAGCAGGGTCTCCGTTCTCCATTAAAAGTTGGTAATCGAGAGGGTCCGGTGAAAGTGCACAAACAGGGCACCCGTATTTCTGTCGTGGCCACTCGGCCGTATTTCTACAGTTGGTCGCCCACTCCGGTGGAATTAGATAGGTTCCCTCTCGAATGTCTTCTGTGCTTACGAAATGATACTTGTATCGGGAAGAATTCTTCAGAGTTCGTGCATTAACGTAGTACGACGATCCTTCAGTATTTCTCTAGCTGCTTCTCATTTACTGAGAACAAAGGGCTGAAGAAGAAGAAGAAGAAGAATAGAACTAAGAAGAAAATGTACCTATTTGTGAAATTAAAACTACGTATACGCGACGTGGAGAAACATCAGTATAATTAATCGGCAAGCATCTCAGTTAGTGATGAAACAATAATTCCTTTAACACACTAAAACTCTACTAACTATTGGTTCACCATGTAGCTCTTGATTCAGTGGTACACGAGCACACTTGTATTATGCTCTGTACACTATATCACGCTAAAAAATCCCCAGTAGTTTAACGAACTTCTTTTATTTTTATTTAAGGAATGTGTCGAAATGTTAAATCCGCCTCCACCTTAGGGCCCTTGATCGGAATTGATGGATAGTTCCCGGTGTGCTTCCGGAGAGTAAATTAGTTTATTGTCCTCCACGTACTTATACACAGATTGTAACTGCTTTTTTGGCAGTCAATTTATTTATTGTGTTTGTCCCCTAAGAATGCCAATGGATAGCGAATAACAATGACACTTCTCGGTGCCTGAGAGATGTATTGGCGTGAAGTCCCTAAGAACGTCTAGGTGAAATCAACAAGCGATCTTGCTGGGGAGAAGCAAGGGGTACATATGTAAAGTCTCCATTGAATTAAGCGAGTGGATAAAAGAAAAACGAATGAACAATAAAATGTAATATTAGCTTATAAAAGTTTGTTGTTTGGCAAATTTTTTCATCCAACTATAACAAATATGTTTTAACTGCTCTCCTCTGTTTCATAAAACATGTTTGAAGATTACTGGATTTAAATAATAAAAAATGGCACTCAAATGCCGAGAGCTGTGATCTAGCAAATTAAAAATTGGTGACGTTGAGAGACGCTTAGAAGACGTCTTAAATAGATTTTAACAAAAAAACTTTTTGTTGAAGAGATATTTTCAATGTTGTCTAAATGTTTTAAATGTATTGATTTAACTGCTTAAAAATATTGCAATACCCGAGTGACTAATCTTCGTAGGGGTGGAATCCACATAAGGACATTAATATTTCTACGATTTCTGGTGACTCTGTTTTACAACTACTGTTCATACTACTAGCTGTTAATGATATCCATTGTGGGAAATTGATTCCAGCAATTGATCGGACGACGGTAACTGATGATGCATATAAAGGCATAGACAGTTACGTAGGTCGCGTACCTGTTTAGAGGTATTGTTATGTGTGCCTTTCAAAAGTTTCTCTTTAAAGGGTGGAGAGTGCCGTAAATTCAAATTGATTTAATTTTCCACACCATAAAAGAACAAGCAGATGCTATGCTAAAGACGAAATATGATAGAAATTGAGTCATTCGTTTAACCAGAATCAGTACACTCGGACAGACAAACGAATGAAATTACGTTAAGATTACTTTTCAGTAATCAACGACAGCCACGGATATTTCCGTCAAAATCTCGCGAAGGATCTTTTTCGCTATTCCAGAACTTTCTCATTACTTCGTATATGAGAAAGTGAAAGGGAAACGCACCACTTTTAAAACATCAATATAGTTTTTGAGATAGAGAAAAAAACAGTGACATATTCAATTGTTACTCATTTAGGTTATAGGGTTACAAAGAGCACATCATCTCAGAGATGTCTTCTAGCTGCGACCACTACCTGAAGCATTTATCTCACCTAGTGCCCGACGCCGCTGAAGACAGAGAAGAAGCTTGGAAGTCACGATGACATCGCGTCGCTGCTTCAGACCGGAAACCCTACGCTTGAGTGAGATTGATTCGCGGTCGCCAGGAGCGTTGCGTCGAAATCCACCATCATTTGTTTGCATCAGTGACTCACACGCGGACCCGTTCCAACTCGTTCTCACAAGGCTTCGTCTACGTAGGCAACGAGACCGCTACGAGGGAATGGGGTGGTCGTTTGTATTTGCATGTGTGGAGGAGGGAGCAGAGGGTTGATCACGGGGGTGTTCTGTCGTGTAAGGGGAGATCGTGACATTTGTTTCATGGGTATTTGCAGTTGCGCTCTATCACCGTCATGCTAGTGTGAAATGATTTGATTTATCAGTTGAGTAATGCAATACATATTTATCCAAAATTGAACTGAACATTTGTACATATAATACACGAAAAAAGTCATAATACTTTGCTAAGTGAATGTAGAAAGGATTTTCACGAACATTTTTTATGGAATTTCATATCAAGAACTGTGATAATTTTCCCTGTAACTTCCTCTCGCACTGATACTGTATAAATTAATTTTGTAGCACGAATACAATAATTATTTATTTGCTACAACTATATTATCATAAATGTTATTCTTATTAAACCGCAATCTGCATATTTAGAAAATAAGCTTACTTGTCCAACGTATCCATGTGTGACCGTGTGTTTACCAGTCATGCAGACTGATCTCGAAAAAAATTAACAATAATAATGACAACAATTTACACACTTTCTTTACAGCTCGTAACAATAGTTTACTCCAAACATTTAAAACTACAAGTACCTCAAAGGAATATGATTACAATATTAACATGAAGAAGAAGTATTATGAATTATGAATGAAGTTATGAGTGACACAAAGAATGTATAATAACATCTTCGTCAGAAAATTACTGAATGAGACCCCCATCAACAAACAGAATGTCATCCCCTTCGAAGCACGAGGTGACGGGAGGCAAAAATGAGCACAGCAGGGCATCGCATCATCCTTGCCTTTATTAGACCTTGTTAAGGGTTTATCCCAATTTTGCGCCAGAGTAGAATCGGGAGAATAAAAGAGGATCACAGAAACTTGAGCTCTTTAAGTAGGACTGGATTAGGGCGTACCCGACGCGAAAAAAAGGGATGAATGAAAAACACCTCTGTGCGCGGAAGAGCGTGAAATGAAGATTAGGATGGTTTATTTCTGTTTTAAACTAGGGCGTACACACATGATACACGACTCCCACTGACGAGAGCTCATAAACATAATTTATTTGCAAAATCACGAGAAGAACGTATCGAAAACACGTTTAAGGTTCCGTACTTGTCAACGTTTTAAGATATTAAATAATTTCAACTAACACGTCAAACCAATTATAATTATTTTAGGAGGAACTTATTCACTCCGGCGGTCTCTCATCGTGTGCCTTTCAACACCTCAACACTGACGCACATACACATCCTTGATCTTCTCAACTAGCAACTTCTAAAAAATGTTTTTTTCCCCTTATCAACGTTATTTTCTTTGAATATAAAGAAAAGAAAATAGATCTAGTCAGCCAGACCTTGTTCTTCTAGATTTCGGAAATCCTAGGCGGGGCACCTGTGTTCACACATTATAAGAAATAAAAAGGAATAATATGCAAGGTTTATTTTCCACAATAGATAAAATTGGAGTATATAGTGTTTATTAAATAAATATACTATGTTAAAAATATAAATTTAAAATTTTTTTCGGGCAAATAGTTGGAAATAAAAGGTTCAATTCGTTAACACGCACAGAATCTGCTACATACACATAATCAACAAAAATAAATCATATATTCCAAATTATTTTCATATCATATTGATGTAAATTCTACCACCACCACTTTGGTGTACATTAAAATATCGTATTTCATTGGATACATTCTCAAATGTGCAAGAAAGTAAATTACTCGTAAAGACATTCACATGAACCCTTTTTTCTTCATTTTTCTTCATTTTTGAACAGTTTGCAACAAAAGCAATACTGGTTATTTCAGCTTTTACTTTTTTATGCTCCTTTATATCTTTTATTTACATATAAATATAAAATAAACAATAAATGACTGAATGAAACGAAGAATGAAAAAATTAAAATTAAAAAAATAAAAAGAGCGTAAGATTATGAAATTGATAAGTAAATTCTCAATTCTTTTTAACAATATCCGTAATGTCACACATGTTATTAAAATAAATCTTAAGTATCTTATATTTCTTCTCCTTTCAATTGGGGTATCACGCGAGTGTTCAGTACATCTATTTTTAAGTACTCTCCTAAGTATTTACTTCACTCTGTTCCATAAATTGAGCATTCTCATTACATGTGTTTGCACATTTTTTGTTCCTATTTTGCACGTACATACTTATCGTGATATTTTAAAACCACAGCAAAAAACTGCATATCTAAGAGAAATTTTCCAGCAACATAACGAAAGGAACAACCTATCTAACCACACCGGCAGCAGGGTCAGCTTCCATCAAGACGTTCCATTTTCATCTCGCCACCCAGTGCTCACGTGGAGTAACTGACAGGTCCAATCACATGGACGCAACGGCAAACGTGATGGCCCATGCTTTGGAATTGCCACACCGCGTGACCAAAAGCGTGAAATATGAAAAGAAGGAAGGCGGTTTCTCACCCTGGTTTTCAACTCTGAAAGAATTCATCTGTTTTTATTTGAATCGTAGATATCTCTCCTTTCGTCGAGGCAAATATTCTTTCATTCGAGCTTTAATTTATTTTAGAAAATTCATTTTTTTACTAATGCATTACCTTGTTTCTAAGTATGTAAAAAGTTTCTATGATTAAACCAATTAACAATAAAATTAGTTTTTAGTTTATCATTAAAAAATTTACATATCTTGTGCTAGACTACAGAAAAAATAGAGAACAAGGAATGATTTTACAATAACAATTGGAACGTTACACTAAAGCTTGATACAATTTTCGAAAGCAAATAACCAGATTTTTTTGAACGAAATTGAGTTGTATTTAAAAAATAAAAGTTATTTTTATTGGTAAGAAATGTAGGTATATATTCAATAAAATTGTAGTCCTACGTAGAGAAAGAATTAACTGAATTTGAAAATTAATTAAGGTTTAATAATAAGTGGTTTCAATATTGAATAAATTAATATTGATTAATATAAATTCAATATTGATTAAATCTGAAGAGTGAATTTCCAAATAGTTTTAATATACATTAGATAGCATAAGGAGACTGTGTTATTTATAACAGAAAATATTGAAATAAATCTATCCCATTCAAGTCAACTAACCGCAAAATGTCTTATGTCTGTCACAACTTGGGTGCAAAGTTCAGCATTTTTTCTTACTCAGAAGATGCAAAGCACTTCGCGCAGAAGACCGCTGCGACACGCATATTACACCCAAGCGACCGCTGCGATGACAAATGGTAAATGGAAAAACACTCCGCTGGTCGTAATAAAGCTCTCAAAGAACATTGTCGCGACGAAAATTGCACCCTGTCACGCAACGAGAGTTGGTCGTCTCATTTCAGATTAATACGTTATGACCCCAGGGATACTACTTGATCAGACTGATTACGCACCAATTCACCTTGCACCACACGATAGAGGTTTCAGTATAAGAATACTTAAATAGAGGTTTGCATCAATTATGAAATATCAACGAAAACAGAAGGGAAGAAAATACAATTAATAAAAACAATGTAAAAATTTGGAGTTTACCCCACTCAACTTTCCAATTCAAATTCTGTAGAAAACGATCATAATAGTGAACAATCAAAATAAAACTTATATTGAGAATAAAAATAAGTTCAAGCAGATGAGAACACTATATACTTCATACCTAATAAAATAGGTTGACGATTACACTCCCCATAGGTTTTTCAAATATTTCCGGTTGCGTATGCTAATAAGTTGTCCAATACAGTTGTTTTATGTACTCCAATGTTTGTCAAGAGGCCTGGTATACAGCGATTCTCAAGACAGTGAATTTGGCTAACCTTAACTAAAGATAATAAATCTTAAAAATATTCGTCCTTGTAAGTTAGAGTAAAGCACTTTCTTTCATTACCATGTTTCCACATCAATCGATAAGTAGATATTAAAAACAGTTAGCCGGGAATATTATATTACGAGGTTAAACAAAAAGTCCGAGTCTTGTTCTGTTGGCACATCGCTTATAATGTGTTGCCCCCAAATCTCGATCAACAAAATAGAAAAGGAACAACAATGTAAAACTCTCTCCTGTAGGCAGACCGAGGGTTTTAAAAGAGGAGGAAAGAGCGTTCTTAGAGAAAGGTGGAAGGTCAAGCGACTTAAGCCGCTGTGTGTTCACTCTAAAGCACCTTTTCATCCAGACGCTTCCAGAGGAAGTGGACTTCAGCACCGAGAGGATGAGCACCCACTGCATCCTACAAAGAACAGAGAGAATAAGAGAGAGAGGGGGGGGGAGGGGGAGAAGGTAGGCAAGAACAAAGTGAAAGCAAACGACGTGAGAAATGGTCCACATGTCAATTTGTCTTCCCAAAATATTTCAATTCCAAACGGTCCCAGAATTACACTCTGCCATAGTTCAAAGAGATCCACTATTGAGTCTCATGTCCTTGAAGTTCGCAGATGGTAGAGCTGGGAGGTTTCGGTAAAGAGAGATATAACTTGATGGCACATTGGTTAACTTCAAATTAGAAGCAAGAGATATTCTAACCAAACTATTTTTCCAAAAAGAAATTTTCAACCCTTCTTAATAACAATATTGTGATACAAAATAGAATTAGAACTATTATTGTGAATTGCCACTAAAAAAATAAACCGTTTTGTTATGACATCCATCACTTCAATTTAAATGAAAAGATACGACCAACATAAGTCGTTTTGACTCTCAGGATGTATTGTGTATTTATTTCCTGGGTGACCTGAAATAGCCATTCTCGAATTCTATAAGTGCAGCGGTACCCAAACCTGTGGGCCCAAGGGCGACGAGGAATATTGCCTGGAGAGGAGAATAGTTTTGTGCAAGTATCAAAACACTCTTACATTCAAAAATGTATGAGAATATTAGATTCTGAATTTATGTAAAGCAATTTTAAGGTGTTCAGAATATGCGCATTTCAACATGAGCGATAAATATAACGACACATTTGAAACGTATTATTTCAAATAAATGACGTTAAAGTAGATTGAAACAAATAAATACTCTAATTCAAAATGATTGAGTATCATGATTTTGGATGGAGTTTTATGCAATTTATATTTTCAAAAAGAGACAAACGTAGGTATATTTTACATTTAAAAAAATTGCTAGGATGCGCGTCGTGCTTGAATTGTCTCACAGGGTGGGGGGGATCATATAAAAAATATTGGGAACAGCTCGATTAGAGGAATGTGAAAGGACCCCATTTCTTCATTCAGATTTAACCCAAGATATCTAATGTCGCGTTACACCCACTGACATATGCTGCGATGTGGTTTAATAGGACAAAATATTAATGGAACTAGGAGTCAAATCAATACATGTAAACATTACCCAAATCTAATTTTTCAAACTTTCTTTAATGCTATAACATATTTTCTGAAGCTTACGTACCGAAAATCAGTTTTTAAATTGAGGAATTATTCTGCTTAATCTTCGTATGGAATCAATGATTACCGGGGAAACATTCTTAGTCGGTATTTATGGTACAAATTATTATCAGCCTCTCACTAGCTTCTAAAGGCCATATACTATCCTCTTTTTTTCCTTTTAAGAAACTATCAAATATCCTCCCATCCGTTATCCACCTATCAAGAAGGAACGTTACAGCTTCCAGTATCACGTACTATTCTACCCCCACCATGAAAGCTTCATACAAGGAAGTGCCGCGGGTGAGTGATAAAGTGGAGTGTGAACTTCGAGACACGGGTCTTTCTCAGCACGAGAGGCAACGAGAAGAGTGAGGAGGAGGCTGTGGATGAATGGCTTGTGTTTCCGGATCCGGCCGTCGGCAGACACTAGTCACCGATACACACAATCTTTCAAGCGAAGCTTTCAGGACCCTTCCCTTCCGACGTCGATTCCCCCAGCTTCCCAACTTCAATGCTGGTTCCTCCCAACACACCCCTACCGCTCATCTACTTGAAGCTTCTCTTCTTCAAAATGAAGAGAAGAAAGTCACCCATGTTCAGTGGCCTTGAAGAAAAAAAAGAAGAGAAAAACAAGTTCCTCCTTTACTTCAATAAAATCAGTTAATATTCGAAAAAGTACAAAATAAAATTAGAATATTATGTTGCAAGAATGATAGAAAATATTTTGCTCCTGTAACAACTCAGTAACGTAAAGTCGTGTGGATCCGAAACGGAGGAGATATTAGTTTTAGCGGAGTATTATGTCTTTCATCATAAACATAAAAAAAGCAAGATTTCCTAAAATCTTAATGACTTTTTTTGTAGTCGGTTAATTCACTTCTCATAATTGTTCTATATAATTCCCTGCCCAAGAATATAAAAGATATTATGAAATTGAATATCTTCAAATCCGCGGTTAAAAACTACCTCCTGCACCAGTGCTTCTACACTGTAAAAGAATTTATTGATTTTAACAAAAGTTAAATTCGTCTTGTGCTTTATCACGCCATTGCTGTAGTACTTTTTAAACAACTTATAACAATTTCAAAAACTATTTTCTTGCATGATTGTGTTGTCTTATGGCTCATATTAATTTAGTTTTATGTGTACTCAACATTGGCACGTTTGTGTACATAAATTCTGTAGCCCCATCCTGGCCCGGGTTTTTCTCCGGTTTTCCTTCGGGTAGAGGCGGATTTATCATACAGGTTCTCTAGGCTTTGTCTAGGGGCGGGTCTATTGTAACAATAAATCGTGAATTTAGTGTTATTTCAATTTTTAAGCACTATACTCAGAATAATCTATAGTTCGATAATAACTTACATGTAATTTTTTGCTTAAAATTACAAACATATTGACATTCTATTAGTATTATAACTCGCAGCTAACTTTTTATCTTATCTAGGAATTTTTGCTGAATTTTTTGAATCCGCCTCTGCCTTAGGGCCCTTGATCGGAATTGATGGGATGGTCCCTTGCTTGCTTCCGGAGAGTAAATTAGTTTTTTTTCCCTCCACGTGGTCATACGCAGTTTGTACTGTTTTTTGACAATAAATGTATATTTATTTATATTCATCAACAGCTCAATTAATAAAAAATACGAAGAGAACAAATTAAGTTTTAACTTTTAAGGCATAGCATCGTTTGTGCAGATTTTTTAATGAAAATGATGGTTTTGATAATTTGTGCACATGCACGTAAACGTATTGAAATTACTATTCAATAACATAAAATGGGTATTTAAGAACAGGAGTCGAAAATAAGTGATTTGACTTTACTTTTCCGAATACAAGTAACGGGAACTGATATCAAACAATGGCAAGTACGTATGTTGATTCATATCATTGTTTTCCTTTAGTTTCTTCAAATTAAATAACTTTTTAGATGATTTTTGTCATAAAGCACAGATGCATTAAATATTGTTCTCGTAAAGAATACATTAACCAAGAAGTAATAAAACCATCCTGACACTTCATGGAGGCCAGACAATCTCTTCTCGAAACTGGAGATGTACTTCACTTTACTAACCATAATCCAGTGCTGGAATCATCTTATCATCTTCATCTTGTCTAAATTCACTCGAGCTAAATTTCGTAGGCAAGGCGGTGGGCAGGCTGTGGCGCGGCGCCGTCTGGGCTGCACTTGTTCTGAGCCTCCGTCTCCGAGACTCTCGTAAATCCATCAATTCCCTCGACATAGCAGCAACGTCGAGTGCGCCTCCGACACGAGACGAACTTCCTCTCCTGAGAAACTATTGGTGACGTACTTGCTTGAGGAACACGCGAAAGCTGTATAACACTTGAAATTGAATTAGGATGTTCCCATCCAACTATGTTTTGTATTTTCCTTGAATAATTTCCGAATAAAACAACACTTATTTCAAATTTAACACACAGCATGGCAACCCCATTTTTTAATGGGCGAGTCTACTTAAGAACGCGCGCCAGACGTGCAATATTTTTGCCATTGCTCCAAGAAGAGATCCCTACCCATGAAATTTATTTAGGAGACCCCATACTTCTAGTCATAAATTAAATAATATTAAATTTTATGTTATTTGCCTTTAAAATATTTTAGATTCATTTGTTTAATTCACGTTATTAATTAATAAAACTGACAATTTAAGTATGTTTTATTTAGATATATAATTGATGGAATTGATATATACACACTAGGAGAAAAAAATCTCACATGTGTATTTAGGTACCGACCGGGCTGACCAAAAAGTTAAGTCTGTCAAGAGATAAAGTCAATTCATTTTCATAATGCCACGAAAATGTTTAAGAAAACCCAAACACAAGCAAGGGAATTCTATTTCGGTGATATTTGCTCATGTTGCTTCCAATTTGCATATTATGTAGCATGCAAGCAAGGGACTGGTGCAAATGCAGTGTGAAATTTGCTTGCACTGCGTGGAAGCGGGATGTTGCCGCCCATACTCTCAGCAAGAACAGGGCTGCCAACTTCACGGAATTGAAGCTAGGTATAGTGGAAAACGTAAGTAGTCGTAAGAAATGTAGGATGAAAGACGTAATAAGGAGAGACGCAGTGGTGGATCTAGGGGGGGGGGAGCTAAGAGGTCTACAGCCCCCACCCCATTGAACCTGAGCTCTTATCAGATAAAATTGAAGTTGATAAATGGCATACTTTGTAAAAGTGATACCAGATTAATAATTGTTATTAATAATACTGGATTAATAATGCTATATTAATAACACTAATAATACCATATCAATATAACTAATAATACAATGTTAATAACTTTAATAACTAATTGTTATTAATAATACCAGATTGTTAATTATTTATTTGATGCATTTCATTTAAGGTAATATTATTTGTGTTGTAAAACCATAATTTTTAAACAAAAATGGTATCTGGTTAGCCCCCTCCCCCTTGATTAAGGTCTAGATCGGCCACTGGTGGGACGCAGAAGAATACGACAGTAACTATCAATTCTGTATCTCAATTGCTGATCGAAAAAGGATCCTACGTCAGGATACTCAACTTATTTCTCTCATTTACTATTTACTAATACGGGAAAAACATAACTTCAATTTTTACTTCAACAAATATTCCTTGCCTTTAACAAAATGCTCACAAGTTTGCAAATGTTCACACACGACCAACGTAGTAAGCGTTATATATTTATCATATTGATGAATTTAACACGTTCCCTCTAAAACTACAACAGATATGGGAACACAAGCAATTACACATTGTATAAGAATTTATTATTATATTAAAGTATTTCAGACCGTAAAAAAGAATACCTATTATTTTATTTGCACATGACACACTTGCAATTTCTGGCGGAAGGGTTTCCAAAGAACGAGAAGAATACTTATGTTTTACAGAGCTACATGACTTGAAAAGAAAGAATAAATAACCCTGGTAAAATAAAATTGTGCTGTAGAAACCGAATATGTGGAATAAGTGGTAGTCTATATAAAGGTCATATATATTTGAAATAATTGTAACAGAATATTGAGAGATATACCAGTGTAGACTCTCTTGAAACGTCACGTCCATTCGCACTGTGCGACCACTTGGCCCCGCGCTGGTGATGTAGGGTGCAATTCGGACGCGGCCCGTAGGACAGATCGCCTAACGTTCGACAGATCGCGAAGGATCCGACGCAGCACGCGGCACGCGGCACGTACGGTTCCCTCGGGGTTTTCCCAGGGACAAGAGAAGGGCGGGAAGAGGAAAAGGGGGGGGGACTAAGACGGGTGATATTTTATTCCTCCGAAGTCCCGAGAGATCGCTTGCACGGATGGGAGTCAATAGAGCGGACGTCGAATGAAGTCGCGACGCGTCGCCAGCGAGTGAGATTCAATGTTAGCTTCCGTTACTCAATTGTTTGCTCTACGCGACAACTGCCATTACTCACTTGTTTATCAAAATATACGATCGGTAGAAGAGAGAGAGAACGTTTACTACACGCTCCTGGGTGACTTGTTCAACAGTGTTAATATTTGATTCTACCGAGAAGTAATTGAATAAAGTCAGCTCCGATCCCCAGCCCACCCCCCGAAAAAAAAAACAGATCATGGTTAGAGGTCTGAAAACCGATAATAAATCATATTATCACAAGTCACTAGATGTCAACTATACTTTACATCGATATAAATATGTACTTTACTACTGACTCCTTAAGGATTGTTGCAAGAGTAGTGAGAAGCGTAATAATACTGATGAAGTAGTGCAAAGTGTTGTCACAAGAGAGAGAAAAAATTTTACTTGCTTGATTTATAGTAACCGAGAAATGAACAAAAGGTTCTCTGAAGATGATCTAACTCACTGGTGTGACAGCATCAGTAGTGGTGTATGAGGTGACAGTGTATGAAAATCTAGTTTTTCTTGTTTTCTCGGTCAATTGAGTAACTATTTCACAAAAAAAAGTAGACGTCGAAAAATCAAAACCAATAAAAGATTATGTGAAATATATTACACAATTACTTTAAATTTCCAAACAGTTATCCATTTTTTTTCAAATTGTTAAACATAAGAAATGCACAGCGTTTTTCAAATAGAAAATAATACATCTTTCTTTAAGCTTCAGTACTTTAAGATCATTTAAGACCTGCCAACGACGGGTACAATACTAGAACTTTTGGAATACTTTTATTTTACTATTGTTCTCAGAACCGAGAGTAAAATGTTACATACTATAACACTAGCAGAGACAAATATTAAACTACGACCCTGTAAGACAATTTCGAAACTGCCAAAGAGCAAATTAACCGGAAGCAAGCAGCCGTCATTGAAACACCTTCATTCTTTCCCCACTCCAAATCTCAAGATTGACAACGTGCCTTTCATCTTATCTGACACTTCATTAAATCGTCACGCCCCAGTCTGATGCAGTATTTCTCGAAAGGAAACCGCGAGTAAATGAACTTCAAATTTTCCAACATCCCACGCACAAGAACCTTGGCAGTCCTCAGATTTTTCTTTGAAACAAAACGGGAACATTTACTGATATTTGCAAGTGACAGGTATCTAAAGTTTTCCAAAGATCTTAATGAGTATTATGTTCCACCACTATACACGCACGAATCGATGACGTACGCATAAATTAAAAGAGAGAAACAGTTTCTGTTACGCCAACTCTGTTGGGAAATTGAGCGTTGGTATGATAAGGTTGGCATGATTGAGCGCGTGAGGGATGGGGCGGCGAAAGGGGCAGCGTACGTGGTAACTATAAGAGAGCACGCGATCAAGAACGTCACATCCCGCACGAGAAAATGGCTTCGTTTAGACACAAGAGGACGTGGGAAAGTTCAATGGCTTTGTCGGTAAATGTGGAACATTTCTAGGAACGTTCGTAAAACTATTATTGCAGTTAAAGCCAAAATGGTCTCCTGAAGAGTAGCTTAATACAAAAATTCTAGTGAGATGCACTGAGAGAACATATTTGGATGTGTTGAAGGAAAAGAATTCTTCGTACCTTTGGATACAGCGTCTCAACCTTAAAATATCTTAAATTGAGGTTCAGACGTCATATCCAAGGTATGGAGAAATCCTTTCCTTCCTCTTAATTAGGATTTCATATCCAATCCTTGAGCATCACATTCATAGTTTTCTTAGTGTGGTATAATATAGAGCGATTCAGTTAATGTAAATTATACGCTCGGGCAAATTCTAGTCTATTATATTGAATATTACACTCTCAATATTATGACTCATTTATCCTAAAACTGCAGTATTTGTCATTTGAATGAAAACATTCACCTAATAACAGAAATAATCCCCTAATTCCTGAATTTATATTACACGCATTACAACAAAGATTACACACATTACAAAATTTTAAATCATGTTTTAAAAAAATATGAACGGAAGGTTTGAGGCACTGCATGAAGAGATTTTGATCTTTATATACAGTACCATTTATATGAAAATTGAGAAAGTCCCTCAGCATCGATAAGAACTAGATACAATTTTGAATAGATACAAAAATGACTGATATTGACGCATTCATTTCCTCAGAAACGCTGCAGACAGACACGCAGAAAATCTCAAAAGCACTTTCGGTATCAAAAATGTCCAAAACTGATCTTTTCATCAAAAATACATTGAAAATGTTACGTTTACAATAAGGAAAATAAACAAATATAAAACGCACGAAACTGATAACGGATACAAAAATAATGACGTTCTAAAAAAACAGAGAAAAAGATGATCGAATAATCAATACGATCAGTGGCGGATCTACACTNAGCATTTCTGTTTAAAAATCATGGTTTTACAACACAAATTTCATAAATATCAATTGGGGAACTATAGACCTCTTAGCCCCATCTCTAGATCCGCTACTGGATACGATTACTACTTTCAAAATATTCGTAAAACAAGTATAGATTTGCGTAGAACGAAACATATAAGAACGCAAATCATAGATTATTGTCGAAAACAAATTGAGAGAAAAAGTAACGTTGTCAGGAAAATTTATTTCAATTGGACAAGGACAAGAAATTGAGCATAATGATAGTAAAAACTAGAGAAGCGAAAAACGTGAGAGGTGAAAATGGAGATCGGATGAGAGAAATAGCGGCTGTTGAGAAAGGAAGTTGCCATCAGACGACAAGAACCGCGAAGGAATGGAATCATTTCCTGTCGTCGATCATGTGGTATTACGACGACCAAAGGACTCTCAACAAAGAAATCTCCGAAGCTGATTTTTTCAATGGTATGCGGTATAAGATTTTATCTCAATTCACGAGCAATAGAAATTTGCCTAGAAAAATGTTTTCTAAGCGCTACATACCTCCCATCAAACTTCAAACAACACATATCACTGTTTCAATTATCTTGACTTTCAATTTCATTTATCTTTCTTAATGTATTGTCATTTCAATTAACATTAGAGAATTAAAAGGATACCCCTCCCACCAATACTATAAATATCAAAGAAACAGTTTCTTTTATTTCTTCATTATTAGTTTTTCAGAAAATCTTGCACGTGACATGAATTCTTACATCCTTATACAATAGAAAGATCCCGAATAGTAAACTTACATTCAGTCTCGCAGATCTCAATACGCAAATCCAACTTCTCCGAGTTTCAGCTGCTTTTTCGAATACTTCAAACTGACTCACCTGAAAAGAAAACAAAGAATATTACAAAAATATCTACGCATAACCTACAAATTATTACAATTTTGCACCAAACATGAACATTTGAAATTAATTATGGCTTAAGATGAAATTAACTTGACGAAATAGTGAATTGTTATTCCAAAAGTACCTGTACAGTCTATTCATAAAGTGATTTATTTTACACTAATTTTATAAAGGCACGTCGATACAGTTCTGAATATTATCTTCCTGGTCATGTCGTCGCCTTTGTTCGTTGCGGCCACAAAATTATCATGATGAGAACTTCCAGCATAACGCGAAATGGCGGCGATTCCTTCTGGCAGACCCATGGGACTTCGGCGAATAGCCTCTAGGGGCGTTGCGGCGCGCCGCCGCGTACAGAACGAGGCGCTTGCGGAGGAAGGACGTGAACATTGCCGTTCATTAACAGCGCCCCGCGGGGAACAGAATTGACCGGCATTGTCGCGGTCGGGTGGTTTCCAGTTCCACAGGCTTCGGCGTTTCCTCTTCACGAGAGGTATTTAGAGCAGTAGCTCAATTATCGTACTGTCGAAGGATAGCAACGAAAAATATAAATTATGTCTTAAATATGAAATTTATGAGTCGTCATGCGTCAAAACAAGACACATCACTCTGACAATTTTTTCTTTCAAAAAACTAACAAACTGAATACGAGTGACTGAATAAGAGAAACAGAATAAGTTTTACTTTACTGATTGTACTTTTTCTTTATAAACTTTGTATGATATAATCAAGTGTTTTCCAAAATTATAAAATTTATTACTGTTTCTTTGTTATGTTCTGGGAGTTTTCAATTTGGGTGTACCTTATATTATAAAAAAAGTGTCGAATTTGTTTAGGTAAAAAAAATTCAAATAGGAAAAATTACTGTGATTTATTTTCCTTAATTAAGAAAGAAAATCAATTATATAAATTAAAATATTTTTAACAATACACCTAATTATAATTTCAGTATCCTTTCATACTAATTCATCTACTATTCTTGTTTTTAAAACCATCCATCCACTTCAGCATTGAAAACCAGTACAATTTGCCGAGTTTTGAATGTTGTTGTTTCTTTCTAACAAAGTGTTCTCATACGGCACGAAAAATGTGCTGTAATCTCACAATTAATAAAATAAATATTTGTCTAGTTTTATTACCACAGAACTCAAATAAGAAATTATCATCTATATGAAACAAAACTAGACCATAGGAAATACAGTTTGTGGAATTTTTCTTTTGTGTTCAGGACGATGAATTACAAAATTATTTTAGAACACACCAACCACATTACAACTGCCTTTACCTTTTCAATAAATAAGTGTTGTAGGAACCACATGATACAGCTTTGATGAATCTCGAAAAAAGTATATTCTCTATATTGTGTAATTTTCAAGATATCAAAACATTTTGATACCAAACAACTAAGAAATTTAACCAACATTCTGCGAAACGCCGCAAAAACATTAGTTGATAATAACCCCGTAAAGAATAAAAGAAGAAGAAAAATATTTTTCCGAGACTTCTAAATATGAGCTATTCCATTTTAATCTAGGGAATGTAAACCTTTTAAAATAAATTTTTGACGACTAAGGGCATTATTCAAATTAGTCATGAAGAGCTTATACGAAAGTAAAAGCGCATTACTTAACACGAATAAAAGAGTTGCTCGTAATCACACTATAATGGCAGCTTTTAATGACATTCTGTGAAAAACATTCCTCGGCGAATCTAGGAAATATTGAAACATTTAAACAATACCGTTGAATTACGTGTTTTCACTAAATACCTCGACGCAACGCTGCAAAACAAAAATCGCCGGAGATACACGAACGAAAAAAGGAACGAATCGTATCAAAAGCTCTTCATGGTAATTCAAACCACCAAGAGCAAATCATAGAGACATACAACGCGCAAAAATATTTCATATAAAAAGCCCTCTTCACTGTCGAAATAAACATTAAAAAATGCATAACGGACCGGATTCGTTTGCGCGGAACCGGTCCGTTATGCATTTTTGACACTTTTTTTTTTTCATTTAAACCGTAATAAAACCTTGGCAGGTCAAATTGAGTGTTGGAGAGAACACGAAGGGTGGAGTGGCAACGTTCAATTTCCAAAACGTTGCATGCTCCTCTCACTGTCGTTATCGTTCCGATGAGTTTGTGCAAAAGCCGTTTTCTGCCGTAAGGGACGCTGCGACACGGCTGTTTGAAGAGCTAAAACGATAGAGAGAGAAAAATGATGCGCAGGTACACTCGCTGTATGCTGCATGCGGAACACGTCATCGTTTAAAAAAAATGTTATTAAATCGCGTTTTCCATTTAGCTGATACTATCTATGGGATATTGCCGACTGCATGAACCTGAGCGAATAAGGACAGTAGATCACATCCCTGAGGGATTCCAGATTGAATCGTGTTATGTGTATTCGCTAAAGCAACGTTTCAGTGACATTTTACATTTTCTTTCTTCCAGATAAGAAACTTATATTTTACATCAACAAGATGTTGGTGAGCAGGATTGAGCACAATTACTCAATTTTCAGTTTTTATTCTTTTAAGTGTATTTTTATCCATACTCAACCTTGGAACGGTTGTGTACATTTGTTCTGTAGCACCATCCTGGCCTGAGTCTCTCTCCAGTTTTCCTTCGAGTAGAGGCGGATTTTTTATACAGACTATCTAAGCTCTTCTCTATTGAAATAATAATTCTTGAATTTAGAATAAATTTAATAGTTACGATTTATAAACTATATTTTCCGAAAAATCAATAGTTTATAATAATATGTACTTGTGAAATAACTTTTTCGTGTTTTATTGAATACAAATTTGTTATTCTGTTAATATAATACGTACCGAACTACCTTTATTATTCTCTTAGGAGTGCGCTGAAATGTTAAATCCTCTACTGTCTTAGGGTCCTTGATAGGAATTGATGAAATGGTCCCTTGCTTGCTTCAGGGGGAAGTAAATTAGTTTACTTTCCTCCGCGTGGTCATACACAGTTAGCATTTTTTGACAATAGATTTATTTATTTATTTAATCAAGAATAAAATAAATCGTCCGTTTCGTTGGCGTACAAAATGAATAATATAATATTTAAGAAATATTATAGACGAAAGCAAAATCTCACTCTTACCAAAGTAAAATTGCTCAAAACGTATAAATAAGTTAGTCCAATATATTTAACATCTCACAGAAAGTGAATAGGCGCAAAATTAACATTGACACAGTTTCTTGCATTCATCTTCCAAAATATTTCAGAATATGCGTCAAAACTCTTGTTTGGATGCAGCTATCTTCCAGTTGTTGTTTTTTTAAAATATTCTATGAAATTTAAAGAACATTTGCAAAATCAAAATGATACAAATTTGGATTGAATAAATCATTCATATTATTATATAAATTACAAGATGTGATTTTCATCGTGACTGAGTGAGACTGGAAGCCGGAACTGTTTCGCCCAATTTGTGAGTGATTTTTATGTGTATCACTGTATTTTTTATTAACTTTAAAATTTTTAATTAGTTAAATTACGATATACACGGTAAACTTTGATGAGAGTATTGATTTTTACACTCATAAACATTCGCTTATGAAATTCATAATGAAAAAAGAAAACATACTCAAAAACGAGAAGAAGGGACCGAAATGATGAAGCATATGTGTTGTGGACAAAAAGTAAAAAGAGAATAGATATAGTATGAAGCTTGCACTCTAAGGAAGGGCGAAATAGAACTCCAAGAAAAGTTAGAAGCAGAATTATTCTGGAAGTTTCTCCAGAGTTCTAGATAACGTTCAAAATACGGACGGTATGAGATTATTATGCAGCTAATGACATGCGCAATATCAATGGAGAGATAAAATGAAGATAAAAGAAAATGAGATAAAGAATAAGCAAAAGAAAAAGTAAAGAAGCTGAAGTAAGAAGCGCAAAACGTGGAACCAATAGAGATAAAAGTGTTCCACGCGCATGGAGGGAACAAACAAGCGGGCAAAAGACCGGCAATGTGCCAACAAAGGCAAAGACGAAATGCAAAGCGCGAACAGAGGGAACAATACCCTGAACCAGCTGTTATCAAGGCATAACCTAGCTTTTTCTGAGTCCCCGATCGATGCCTAATTTAGATGTGGTCGCACACATTGTTTGCCAAGAAAATATACCGCAAGAAACGCGACAGAAACTATGTACACTCAGAATATAAAAAACAACCACTAAAAATATACAGCAACCAACTCTGTTTATTTGTGTGCAAAATAGTACTTAGTTTTTTAGAAAATATTGATGAGAATTCAGGATCTTTAAAGTATATAAAGAACATTTTAATCGTTAAATGACGCTCTAAACACACATATCCCTGCCCATCAACTACGACAATTTTCCACGTTTCCCATTCAAATCAGAACTTTTATATGCGTACCTGTTTTCCACGTTATGCTATTTTAAAATCTATTATAATGAGCACAATGGCGTATTGGTTTTAGGAAATTTTGAAAAAAAAAAAATCATATTGTGAAACAAGCCACTCACCCTACATCAATTGTTCTCCTCAACACAACATGGTTTTAACACGGCCAATATTTGTAATGGTGACGATACTTTATTGTAATTTTCAGGTGAGTTACAGAGAGCAGGGACATATTTTATGGAATTAGAATACATCCCTATGATGAATACGAAAGTAGATGACAACATGGGTATCAGGACTTATCAGTGGCGCCTAATACCCTATACTTATGAAGCTTCACGAACGGGCTTAAAAGCACGTCCTCGTTTGAATATTATTACGCGTGAGAGAAATGCGTATCTAGTTTAACTGCTACAATTTCATTTGCAGTTAATTCTGACAACAACATTAATGGTAAAAACGACAGTTTTCGCTCTGAATGGTGAAAACAAACTTTCATCTCCACCTAATCATGTGTTGAAATATTGTTTTCATTCAACTAAATTTTTTTCAATAATCCGGCAACTTCACTTGTGGTAATAAAATACGTTAAAACCCTTATAAATGTAGACTGAAATAGCAATTCATATGTAATTGATAAATGCTATACGTGAATTAGGAGCTTCATAATTTCTATTTGGTAAAACGTATGAGCAAACGTGAAACATTAGAATCAAATCATATTGGTACAAAAAAAATTAAAAAACGAAAACAACTTAATAAATAATTAATTAACCCAAACCATTCCAAATAATTAATTAACCCAAGCCACCACAAATAGAATCACTTAAATCTAACTTATTTTTTGTAATTAGCACTCACTTCCTATTTAAAAATAAGAAATAAAATATACAGGAATTTGCGGAGCAAAAATAAATTTACTACGAACACTTTTACATCGAACAATTCAAACACTTTAGTGACTCCTCAGTTTCCAGAGAGCATTAAACGATTAGACTCGATGTGAAATGACATGAAGTAAACACCCGTCGTATACATTACAGTACTTTCTCTAGGGAACACTGAGGCGGCTAGAAAGCCCACACACATGCGATGGATGACACAGCGCAGAGGCAAATTATGTCAGGGTTGCCCGGGCATCGAGCCAAGTGCTGCAAGAAAAAAAATGCCTGCTACAAGGATCTCATTAGTTGCAAACTGGGAGTCTAGCGAACTTTCCAGCTTGGTGGTTGGCAAAGAGGAAAAAATAAAAGAACATGGTTATCTCTGCGAGACAAGCATGTAGTACGCTTCCGTCAATTACTGAAGGGTATATCTGTTCTCGGGGTTAAACTCATCTTCTTTAAAATTCACAAATTCAGAAATTGCATTTTACTTTATATACAACTTACTGGGAAACGAGTATCTCCAAAATGAACATGAAGCATTAATGGAGAAAGTAATTTCATTTTGATCATTACGCTCAGAGCGGATTTGTTGATGCTCATCTTTGTAAAAATCAGAGATTAAAAGGTTTGCAAAATTACACTAAATATGCAGATAACATTATCACAATAACTATTTCATGTTGTACTAATACAAACATAAATATTGGAAGCACTATGAACGTTCTCTTTAAATGTCGACATGTTTTCTTACATCTTTCGTCAAAATTTGGGTATCCTAAAGATTAAAAGAATCTTTAAAATGTATATACGATAATATATAATTATACTATTCCTTTCTAACACGTGTTGACTGTGATTTTTTTTCTCTATTTTTCCCCCGGTCAATTTTCCGGTCTAGCATTTTGATCTACCGTTTCAAACCTACCTTCAGCTTTTCGGGGCGGGATACCCATTACAAATGCCCCGAACACCATTATGATAACTAAAAGAAATTCTTAATTCAATAGTTTCCTTCATAACTTAATATCTAGTCTCATTTTGGTATTGAAAAGAAGTATACTGACCAGGGGGCGAGAATATATAGAATTTGAAGCAATATTTTAAAATAATGAATTAAAAATTACACTGATTAAAATAACAATAACGAAATATTATATTTTTCCTAAAACACGCATTTTCCAGTCTTTTGCTTCACCAATAATTACTTTCCAAGGGAAACAAAATTGACTCTATGACATTTCACAGTGACTCCTACATCCGTTTCCGTATTCCACTATAACCAATTACCAGAAGTAACGATAGGCCTGATGCGATAGCAGTAAATTTAATACATATTATTTATTCATCCGTATAACATGTTTCACGAATTCAAACATTCAAGAGTTCTGTGATATATTTGATACCGTAAACTTTTGTAGCACCCTTGGAAGAAATATGTTGTACTTCCTCTCAAGGAAATGAGCAAACCACTCGATTACAGTTACAAAGTAATACAATTATTATTATTTTCACTGTTTTCTACTACGTGACATAGTGGACAGAACAAACCATTTCAGGAAAGTAAATATTTCAAGAGCAGCAGTCACAAGAAAGCACCAATCCTTTGGAACAATCATCTTTACATATTCTCTGAGAAGCAGCCACAAAAATGTGTTACCATTCCAAAGATATTAAACCGAGGGGTATGCCTAGGTCATTCGAGTGGTACAAATGTACGAGATACATATGGAAGTTCCAAACTCACCCCGACATTGACTAGGCTTCCCCAAAAATGTATGACTGACCACTGACTCACACTGCTATTGAATGATTAACGCGATCTTTAAAACCTTCCCAGCCGTAACAGATTTCACTTTCCGAAGTCTCCATTCTGTGTGATGGCAGGCACAATGGTTTCCATCTGGCAGTCTTCCCTTCGGATTCGACGATGTCACAGCTCTGAGCGAGTGCCAGGGCATCATTAATGCATTGCAGCGTAATGGGCTCTAGAGGAAGGCGTCTTCTCTCGGAAAGTCGATGGACGAAGCAACCTCCCCCCTTCCTCACACCCCAGGTGACGCAACAGCCAACGACTCACACACAACCGGAATATGGGGTAGCTAGTTGAACGCAAACATCCAGTTTTAAAGCCAATATTTTTACATGTCCTAAAAGGTACAATCAATATCCTATCACATTATTACTATCATAAATGTAATTTTTTTTTGGAAATAACCCGATGGATTTTGCTGTTATGGAGTAGAGGCGGGGTCGAAAGTGGCAATACGGGCATTCAGACAAATTTCCTGTGCGCCGACTAACTTCGTTGAAAAGCGCCGACTGACCAGCTATTATTTCGAGAATTTGAAAAGTAGTCACTTAAAAGAAAGCTGTTCGAACTGCATGACGTTAGATGGTTTAAATACTCTGCTTCCCTGAAAACACAATACACAATTGTGAAGGGAAAAGAAGGGATGGGATGTGATCACCCTGGTTCACTCGGTCAGTGTTCGAGCAGTTTTGAAAAGACGAAAAATCACCTCCAGCAGCAGGGGGGGGGGGGGGGGAGGTGCTATGGCACACCTGTTCTCTGGATGAAGAGACGATTTATTTCAGTGCAACTCTGAGTACAGGGACATTTAGCACAACGAGCAAGCGTAATGTAGTTATTTCCTAGAAGATCTGTTTTTTTTAAATAATTTATTACGACTAAACAGTATGAGTCCTCAGCTAAAAAAATATATTAATTTTGCCTCTCTTGTTTTGACTAAGACGTGATAAGAACAATAGTATAAACGTACTCGTTTCATTTGGTCGGATCATAGGTGTGACAGTGTCCCTAAACTCTTGAATTCTATCTTTGAGATCGATGACAATAAATGTACCTGCATATGGTATGAACTGCATAGACAAAGCAGTCTCCAAAAGGAGGAACACGTTCTACGCAATTTCAATTTTATAGAGTTCCATGAACTTAAAATTTGTTCATAACTATTCAAAATAACATTATCCAGAATATCATATCTGTGGTTGAAGGTAAATTGAGCTGTTTACCCTGAAATCGCACGTACTAACTTCTATTTCTAAAGTCTTTAAAAAATTACCACTCGTTTATATCCAGTTAATTTTCATCGCTTAAATGCTGTGGTTCTTATTCTATGACCGAAATGCTCAAACTTAATAACACATAAATAAAATGAGACGCGAAAGTATTCATAATGAAATAGTTTCTAGAACATACTTGAATGTTTATCTCTGAAGAAACGGAGGTACTGTTCCAACTTAGTTTCAAGCTATTGATTTACCGGATCTTTAAACAATTAGTCACGTAAGAATTCATGTCCCTTGTACGAGACATTCATATTATGCAAAAATGGACGAGTAGGGACACGTAAACATATTCATCTGGACCTGAACACCACTGAAGATGTTGATAAGTACGTACTGAATTCTACTGTTTTATTAATTTAAACATTTAACGGTATATTTTGCTTACTGACCCTAAACAAACTCTGTGGAAGTATTTTGAGAATTGATGTTTTCACAGAAGCATGGTCATTGCGTTAAAGATAAGGTTAGCGTTAAAGGCAATTACTACACTTAGCTCTTCGGAGCGAGCTCAAGCGGAAGATGAGAATGCCGCGTGGGCGGGCGACGGCAGCGAGTCTGGTGAGGGAGTGGCAAAGTACTGTCGCGCGCCAGTGCCCCGCGACAACGGCTCCCATCCAAGGAACTCCGGGCGTGAAGGAAGTCGTAAGGTAGTCCCAGGCGAAACGGCCGGCCTCCGTGAATGTTCGTTCTCCTGGGCTAAAGGGTACGAAGAAAGGTTCCATATCCATTCAAAGGTTACTTTCAACGAACATTTCCCTTAGAATAATGGACGGGTCATATTGTTTACAGCAAATGTATTATAAGGCATTGGGTGGATGAGGGTGGGGGGTGAAACCAATGAAGCAGAAAATTGTTTATAAACTTTGACACGAAATTAATGCGATAGTGTAACGTTATTTCTGGTGAGGATGTATTTAAGTTAAAACTTCCCGGTAAAAAGTCCAAAATTATAAAAATTATATGCAAATTAAAAAGAAAAAAATTCGTTCACCGAAGATGAATTAGAACCAAACATGACCGGATGTTCTGCACTCGTCAATTATTCTGCAATCGTTAATGATATTCGATTCGAAACAAGTGACTGTTTCTTCACACAATTGGGAAATACCCTAGGCGAATGATACACGTGTGGCTCCAAGCGGCGAATCAGGAAAGCAGAGCGTTGCTCAGCATGCGTGACGTTCTCAGGTGATAAAGTGAGCGCAAGAGTACGCAATTAAGCTATCACACACTCCGGAAACCACGAGAAAAGCACCTCAATGAAGAGTCAGGGATAGGAGGGAGGGTACATGGGAAGCATAATATAGCACGAGACGGGAATCAAAATTAACTTTGGCTGAGTCGAAAGCACACCCAACAACATACTGCATTTTATAGACTATAATAATAAGCACGTACACCGAAGTAAAACTGCCAGCTAGTTTTTGAAGTAAATATCAAAGTTTTCACAGCCATTTAATTTCCTTGAGTCGTAATAAATTGAAAACAGTTTTAAGGTTGAAGTAGAATATAAAACAAAATAAATATTTGAACGATTCGAAAATGAAATTCCAAAATTTTCCATAACTGAATTGTACAGGAATGAATAAACTAAAAATACATAGTATTTAATAGTTTTAACATTTAGATTATGAAAATAGAAATTACAGTCTGAATACCAATATGTCCAGGAGTAATAGATTGACGCATCAATAGTTGTAGACGATAAATAATTTTCATCGTATAATAACTGTGAAAAGAAGAATGGTCGGTCCTGAATGAATAATATATTAAGTGGATTTCGAAATAGGGAAAGCAAAAAGTACCATCTCACGAATCCTAGCGGTCTCATTCCATACTACCACCCACATAGTGCGAACTTCGAAAACAATCGAGAACAGCTGCAGCCATGTGTTTCACACTCCCCCTTCCCCGTTGACAAACCATCACCTCCCACAGTTGAGAAGCACAAAAGCTGAGCATAACCGTGTTCCAACGACGTGAGCAATAACTTTCTTTGGCACGTAACGCTCGTTCAAGCGCCATATTTTCTAAGTTAGTTCATTACACGACCGCTTTAATAGTGTGCGCCATTGTTCTCTCTATACCGGCGCGCCACACAGTTGCCGTATCGACAACTCTATCCAAGCGAGCTTTAGACTTTTTTTTCTTTTTCACCGTAAACAAAAACTAATTTCAAAGGCAATGACAGGGTAGCGTTACGTGTGAAAAACACTCGATTGAACAGGAGGTGGTTGTTCTACTATCGATATAGCCAAATAGACTTGGGAATCGAAAAGTCACATACGAGGCTAAATTGCCAGGGTGGTTAATTAGATAAGGATTTCGTTTTGCAGAATGTTTCTTCCGTGTTTACTTGAGGAATCTGATCAAGTGAGCATAAAAAACCGAATGAGCAGCACAGTTGATTAACAAAAAACGTACGTATTAATAGTCCGTTATTAGCTGATCCTATATTTGGACACAAAATTTTGAGAATCACAACGAAGAATAAACCAATAATTACTTCAAAATGATAATAAACAAGGTTTCACATATAAATACAACGATAATGACATAAAAAATGACGAGTTTAACCAATATTTTTCAGAACGTAAAATTCTTTGGCTTATTTATAATTATCTCTTGAACCATTCACCCAAAAGGAATTTGTAACAATTATCTCAGGGAGTGTTTTAGCAAATGATGAATGTACAGTGATCTCTAAAATTTCTAAGTATGTCCTCCACTCCTCAGATAGAAATGCTGAATAATGTACCTTCCTTAAAAATGGTTTACCCCTCGATAAAAACTCTCGAGTACATTCGGTATTACGATGAGTAGTACACTAAAAAAACATACAAATGAGAAAGTGGAATTCAAGTTGAATTTGTTTTGTTACAATCAATGAAAAAAGTAGGAATAGATAGTGTTAAGGAGGTGTATTTAATAATTTCAAAGATAAATTTCATCAACTATATATTTCATTCACTTACTTTTCGTTTTTGATATAGGTGAAAAACGTTGGAGGACAGAAAACTGCAAAACAATTTCTGGAAGGATTCACACACCACACAGCGTGTTTCTTCCTTTCAGAGATTTTGTGTTATACATCAAATATATAACAAAAAATAAACAAATAAAACCTTCAATTTGATATCATGGACCCTTGTTCAGTGCAACAACAAGACGAATATATTTTCAGAGCAAAATACGGTGGTAACGAGAACTCCTGGAGTGAGCCAGAGCGCGGACGCGGAAATACCCCAAAACAATGAGAGATATGCCTCACGGTTACATTAACGCTGACAAGTTAAATCTAAATACGGCGGAAATATTTTAATCTACATAGTTCTCCCCAAACACACCAACAAAAAAGCTTCACAACAGCACACCTAACTAAAATCTCTGCCAAAAAGAACATAAAGAGGAACGGAACATGAAAAATTCCATTAACAAATTCTCCCCTAGGATATATTTTAATTCCCATGCAATTTCTCACAGGTCCGCTCGGTCGTGTCACTTTATGAATATTTGAAGGAGAGTGCACGTGGATGGTTATGGGTTAAGCGACCACCGCGACCCCGGTGGAAGAGAGGTGAATCGGCAAACAAACCACCACGAAGCGTAGATGTAAATTAATTTAGTAGATCGCTGGTAGCAATGTTGAATGGACCAAGATGAAATGTCTGAATGGGTGAAAGAAAAAAAAAAGATTTACGTAGGAAAGGATTTCAGAAAAGTAAGAACAATTGATTTAAAAGTCAGTAAGCGAGACGAGGTGTTAATTGTCTCGAAGTGCTTGCTAGTCAGCTGTTATTGAAGTAATGAGCTTCCACCTTACACGTACTATCATCTGCATTAGCGAGTTCATCCACTAAACTTTTCGTTTCAACAGAGTTACCTTACCATCCCACTGATACTTCCATGGATCTTGGTATTCATCATTAAAACGGTTTTATATCACCACGAGTTACGACCGACACAGCCGTCATTACCCACACAAACATTCCTCAAATAATTTATTTTTTTGTAATAATTTCATCACTAATTCTGTAATCTAACCTTCAAAATCATGGTTGTCAAAACCCTTATGATTGACCGACAACATTATCATGCAACTGCTTGTATTCCATTGGCAGCATTGTTTTACATCCAGCTATCGCGTGACCGCGATATCACTATTGCCTCTCACACTGCTTGACACTATCTCGAGTAAGCTTCTCCATGGGTTATGTCAGCACCGCCCTCTCACACCATTGATTACGTCTCGTTACTTTTCTTTCGCTACGAAGACAAAACATTTTTTTTTATTATACATCTCCCCAACAGCAAACCATTCCCCCAACGCAAACCACCCAATAGTGCATTTACCTCTAACCCTATCATCAACTCCCCAACTAACTGCCACCCTCCCCATCACCCTCCACGAAGTGGCTGACAGTGGTCATGCCGCAGACCGACCACTGCTTCATAATGTATGACGCACGAGGGGCATCAGGGACGTCTAGGCAGAACGGCAGTGGGCAACGCACTGCGAGAGGTGTTGCTCGCCGTGCACACGGCGCAGCGACGCGCGATCGAAGGTAATCGCAGAGAAACAGACGAAGGACCCGGTGCGCACGAAGCACTCACTGAAGCAGAGGCATAATTAAGCGTACGGAAACAATTTCACGCCGTATATTTCATGAAATGTCGCTGGACTAACGATGTGGTGAACAGAGGAAGAGGTAGCTCCTTTTCTGCTTCTTGCTTTTACGACACGAATGGAGACAAAGTATCTTTAAAAAGTCAGATAACAAATAAACAAATATCATTTTATGGTATTGATGGTTTCAATAGTATTAATAAGTTATTCATATAAAAATTTCCGTTAATTTTAGTTACTACAGTAGGCATTAAAATCATTACATTCATAGATAAAAACTAGGCATTTGTATCAATGTTTAGTATTCGTTAACGAAAAATAATGTAGGTTCAGATGAATCGTAAAGAACCGTATTCTATGAATTGTTTTATAATTCTTCAAATATGAAATGGAATTATCATAGACATTTTAATATTTAGAGTACAACTCCAATGATCAGGATCAATTGGGACCGGGCTCGGTCCGAATAATGAAATATCCGAATAATTCGATTTCTTACCAAAAAAATCGTTATTTTTAAGGAAAAATATCATATTGTTGCGGATAAAAACCTACTTCATCAAGCTGAATTAAAAATAATTTTATGACTTAACAGGTGTATTGTGATTACAGTTACCTCAGTTCACAAAATATAACAATAGTTTAGTGTACTGTAATTAAAAATACATAAATTAAACTACAATTTTCATTCTGTCATCAATTTCTATCTCCGATACATATGATTGATGTTCAATTATATTTGTTTATTTTATTCAATATCGTATTTTTTAAGGTGGCGAGAGGTTTATGTAATCAGGCCTGCTTTTCCACTCATGGTGGAATAATAGAAAGTTCCACCAAGGTTCTACCTACGAGAAGGAATTTGGAAGAGAAACTGTAAAATTTCTAGAGAACATAAGACACACAACCAAGATCGGTCTGGAATTGGCGAGGAAAACAACAGATGAAAACCTTAATTAGTTTGGGAAGCGGTAAGTCGAACCCGCGCTATCTCCCAGCAACACGAAGGCAGTGAATAACTTACCACTGCGTCGCAGCTGTCAATTAAGGATAATACTACAGACGATAAAAATATAATTTTATAGTTAGATATACATCCATGTGGCTCATTATATTATATACGTTGCATTCCTCTCAGGTAACAAAACGAAAATATTAATATATTTGAATTTTTAATTAAGTGATTACAACTGAAAAAAAACAAACAAAGGAAGATGTACCGAGTGTTCAAGTAGTGTGGCATAAATATTCAAGTGGTTATAACGCAGTCTCTAATTTCCCTCTGCCAATATCCATCTTCTTTAGCATATCTCACATCGTCCGGTGAACAGACCTCCAACGACTTTCACGCGGGCGCGTCGTCTCTAGCTCTTCAGCACTCACACTCTTTGAAAGGGTGAGGGGGTGGGAGTTGGCTGCACTTAAGCCGCTTTTGACCGCGAGGGGGCCGGGCGGGCGGTCACGTTTGTCAAAAGGTAAAAGCAACACCTGCGGAGATAAATGGGTGTGCGAAAAATACGCATGGTCAGCTGCACGAAAAGCATCACCAGGATTCTTCGCAGATTTTTATTTAATTTTCACTAAAGACATTAACTTTATCAGTTCATTTATCGCTTAACATTTTTTAACTCACATTAAGTAGCAAATAAATGCAGCGAACGTTTGTTGAAACGAGCACACAAAACATTGAATCTCTAACGCAAAAAAGAAACTAATAATAAGTTTGCATAAAAACCGACGTCGATAGCAAAGTTTCGATTTAAATTTAAATTGCAGTTGAAATATTTTCGAACATTTTGATGGACGCAAGGATAAAATTCGTAATCAGCTTTTCAAAAACATAAAGGAGAGAAATGGCTAGAACGTTAACAGATCTCTCAGATAATGTCTATATATATTTTAATGCCCTCTCAGAAGCATATTATTCATCGGAGAAATGGTACACACAATTGGATTGTACTCGTACAAAAGAATTACCTAGTTTATGACTGAAAACATAAGTTGTATTTGTTCATGTAGAGGAGAAAATACTAAAAATCAGCATGACTTGGTGTTTTTTAGTTTTTTCAATTTTTTTTACTACATGGGAAAGTTTAATTTCGCAACAAGAAACAACACCAACAAAACACATTCTTTTTCAGTAAAACATGTGGACAACGAGCTGTAGTACATATTCAATGCACGCTAACGGACAAACTATTCGTATAACAACAAAAACTTAGTTCATGTAATAAATATAATCTGGAAAAATGAATGTTTTTCATATTTCTTAAACTTTGACGAATGGGTTAAGTTGAAATTCATTTTTATCACATTATAAATGTAAAAGAGCAAAAAAAAGAAAACAAAACTTTTTCTGCAATTTTCCGTCTTTGAACACAGAATGATTGTTATTTATTTATTTATTTAATGCATTTTGGCGACGTTCAGGCCATGAGGTCTGCTCTTCCACCTAACCGTTGGACTTGCGAAAGGGATTTGGGAAGGAGAGATTTTGGGTTGTCGAGGAATTTATGGTATCCAACCGACATTAGTCTGGAGTAGGTGAAGAAAACCCCTCCGGAAATTCTCACCTAGCTCGGTCGATCAGGGTGTGAACCCACGCTCTACCGATCAGCGGGATCGTGGCAGCGAAGACCATACCAGCGAAGACCATACCACTAGACGACCACTGTCGGTATTTGGGTTATTACCTTTTTCTTCAGACATTAAGAGAGAATTAGATGCTTAATTGTTAAAACAACCGTTTAATACTTTCTTCTCGATCTCATACTAGAATTAATTTTACTGACGGTACACAAATATAAGAAATAATTACATCTATTTTATGGATGATGCAAGAAAAACTCCTAGAAAACAATTAACTGTGATCGGGTACATGAAAGGCCTTGATAATCTTCTGAACACCACACATGGAGCACTCAATATGATCAACTGTTTGTCAAACAGGAGTAAATGTATCCAGTCTGGGACCGCTATTATTCATTTTCAACGAGTCAACAAACAAATGGTCAATATTTTGATCAATTATTGTTTGAGAGGATAATACTGCTACAATCACAACGGGGCTATTTGGACACGAGATTATCGTAATGGGATGGTCTACAGCTCAATAGCATGGATTCTTGACTCACATTTAATTGGCTTTGGAGCTAATAAGAATTTCGACTCAATAATACTAAATCACAAACGCATCAAAATCGGATCCTCCTGTTGAATTACCAAACTGAAAAATGATACTCTGTATTTGAATCACTATCACTTGACAAACATATCATTACGACAATAATATCGAAATGACGAATTATTGTTTGCAAAGACCTTTTCTGGCTGTACGTAATTATTGTTTGACAAATAACGAAAGATAATTACTTTGACGGCCAAAGTAGAAGACATTATTCGTTTTACGGGTACACATTTCCAGTTGTCAACACTGGTATAATGATTGGTAATGTATAAAGAAAAGAGGTTTCAGTCGGATTTCTTTCGTGTCATTGGGAGCGAGTATAACCCTGGTATATTTCCTTCACTAAGTGATCGTGAAGATGTATTTAGTAACAAATAGTAATAGTAATAGGATTATGAGATCAATGAAGAGAAGGAACTCTAATTGAAATTAGAGTAACGTGTAAGTAAGTCCAGAATACCTCTGGGCGTTGGGGAATGAGAACAAATCTCTCGTGATATCACCGAAATTTGACTTCCTGGCCAATTTAGTCCCATGTAAAACTAGTTCCATTCTCTATGGTCAAAATTGCCGGAACATGATGCTCTCCGTGGTATCTCCTCTTTCGTAAAATCCATGAAACTTACACTTGTGGAATCTCCATTATGAAAATTAATTTTGCTCTTCGTTACGAAAACCAATCGAGGTTATCCAATATTTTCAAAACGCTTTAAAATTTCACATCTAGCAAAAGAGTTATGTAACATAATGTATCTAAAACGAAAAAAAAAAGGGTTAAGAAGAAAACAGTATATGTTTCATCCGCAAAGCCAGCAAAAATATTCTAGAAATGACGTATAAAAGATGACACACTAGAGAAATATTCACGGAACTTGTCTTTCGTCTTTCACCCATCTACTTTAAGAGTTCTACTTAAACTTTCCGCACGGAGTTTGGGAAAGAAGAGGAAACAGACACCTTTCTTCGCTAAGTGGAGAGGAAAGAGCAAAAGTTCGGCAATTGGGAAGTAATAAAAGAAAAAGAGGAACGAATTATATTACTTCGAGGCAACTGACTTCTAAATGGCGTAAAAGCATACATGCCTGGAATAACGAGATGATTAAGACAACTTAGAATTAACGATATCTATGAAGAAAAAAACGAACTTAACCCTACAGAGAAATTTAAAAAATATATATTATTATAGGGTGTGTATTAATAATACCAACGTTCTAAGAAAATGGTGTAAGAAAGGAAAATTTAAATTTAACCAATTATTTGTTATTAAAGAAATGATTTCTCGAAGCTCTTAAAAGAGTTCTTTCCAGTCCCTTATTCTTAGATCAATGGATCTAAGCATTTAAGTAAATTTCAGAATATTACATAGAAACTATAAATCTGAAAATAATACTAAATTTCTAAATAGCATTTAAATTAAATAATAAAATAAATTTGTTAAAACCTATATCCTCGAAACCAGATTCTTTTCTTCACTTCTCCGAAAGAATTGATCTCAACAATATCTAAAAACACTAATGCTATGCTATGGTTCTTAATACTGGTAAAAAGTACCATCAAAATATAGTTATTTGTTTTATATCATTTATCAAAAAAATGGAATATTTGGATACAGGAGATTGATAAATCCAATTTCATAAAAAATCGAAGAATCTGAGAAGCGTTAAAGAATGTAATTGAAATATCTCCAAAACAGATATTTGCCAAGAACGAGCTCATATTTCACGACCAAGTGCTTCTCATAGACATCATCGTCATGACTACAAGCCCCAACGACGCCTCAAAATTAATGAATCGCTCCAAATTTCCCAATCGACGAAGGTTCCGTAGAATGGTAGCCAAACAAAACGTGACATTATCACACACTGGAGTAATTCATCACTGTCTGCCAACAGTCTCACAATTTGCGAGATTTCGAGATGCGATAGGTGGTCTCCATGAAGGATTACGAATCGATATTCTTCGAGTGCTCGATTCCCTAGATGGGTCGTTAGAGAGAAAATATCACTTTTGATTAATAAAAAATAATAATCGATTACAAAATTAGATCATTCACATCAATGAATATTTCACGTTAACAATTTTAAGATGTATATGTTGTTAAAAGAGAAGGATTAGCTCCAAATGAAGATGAATTTTTATTATTATAACCATGTAAGGAATATTTAATGTTTCACCGCAGAAACATTACGCAGACAATGGCATTTTTTCGTCTGTGATGCAACCATTCTCGGTCTATTTCTTTATATATAATCACCCTTCACCTTTTCTTTCTGCATATCTTCCGCCACTTACACACTGTTTGTCCCAGCTTTCTGGTTTGCCGGCGGTGTCTCCCTGATTTCTGCTATGGAAACTACCAAAGCAAGTAAGAACTCGGGAGTCGACTTATCGGGTCCCATTACGAAAACGCTTCTACGACGGCAGTTGTTTCTTAGTGAAGAAATTAACGTCCGCGTGAGTTCGCATTCGTCAAGGAAGGTGACGGCGTGCGATTATACACAAGACAATGCCAAGGATAATCGCCGTTTAGAAGAAAAGCAGGAGTGAGTGAAGAGAAGTCGCAGGAAAGTGAAGGTACAAGATTACGGGATGGAATAGTTATCTCGTGCACGTTGACAGAGTGTGACACGTCATAAAAATTCCTTCGCTGTAAAGCATGTACAATGAATTAGGATAATAAATATCACTGTTTTGTAACGGAATGGGAGATATTACGGGTATTATGCTTTATTCAGCTCTCTCCTCAGTGATGTAGCGCAAAAAAGAAAAGCATAACGCGAAAATCGTGCAGTAAATCAACTTACAATTTATTTCTCAACTTTGTATCATAGTCCAATATTTACTCTTAAATTGATTTTTATAGACATTGTTAACAATTTTGTAAACCCCGTTAGTTTACACTAATTTGTCATACATGGTTGAACACTTTTTTTTTGTCAAATAAGATAATATTTGTCTCAAGGTTTTAAGAAAAATTCCAGAAATAACTCCAAGTAACAAACACCAAACTCCAGAACAACATCTCTGTTAGAACAGTTGCGACCTCTAGTCAAAGCGTACCACACTCATTCATCACAGCACTGTGAGCCAATTCATCTCGTTTACCGTAGCAGAAAATATATTTGCAATTGCTATTTAGGCCCGAGCTGTTAGACAGTAGACCCTTCTGCCCCATTTCCTTCCATGCTAGCGTCCTCCCGATGTACGCGTATCACTAAATTACAGGGACTTACTGGCCCGGAACAACAAGGTTGGCTCTGCAGATAGGTCCGAACTCGCGTCCGTCCGTTGGTATTACCCTTGAATGAGAGGAATTTCGCAGACGATTGGCTAGTGGTGTTCGCTTGACCGTTCGGTTTGCGCGTCGCTTTGGATGTAACTCGATTTGTGGTCGTGGGATGCCGTGAACTGGTCATTTCGAGAGGAATAGAGGAGATGTTAGTATTGACATCACGCACACGTTACTCCAGAATGTAAACTGAATTATAGTTACAGACAACCGATGTCATTCAAACATATTTTCTTGTAATAAATATTCTAAAAAACCTGTAAACGAAATTGTAAAGAATGATAAAGTCTTAAACTTAAAAACAAATTTAATATAATTAACAATAATATTCGTCAGGATTTTGTCAAGAGGTTAGAAAGATACATCCAAGATTGTATGCTCACATGCCTACTATAAAAGAAAGTACATCAATGGTGAATAATACTCTTGAAGAACTAAACGGATAATACATTTCTCGCACAAGTGTAAAGACTGTATGCTAAACTTATAATATAGTTATAACGCAACCAAAAGTAGATGAGTTTACCATGTATCCACCATAGACAGAGCGTGAATCATAAAATCTGCAAATGTTAAGAAAAAAAGTCAACTTCGCAGAAGGTTTCAGAAAATCAATTCCGGATTACTAAAACAAAAATTTCATTATTCAAAGGTTTATGATACTTGCGATATTAACGGAAAAGAATGGGATATTCTAGTTTTACTTGTAATTCATCTTTAAAATATAACTACTCAAACAAATAGAACATCAAACACACACAACTTGACACAATTAACATAAGATTCAAAGCATCAAATTAGAACAGCTATTTTTGGTTTTGGAACCCATGTAATATTTTATAAAATCTCCCAATTTAACACCATGTTTGAGACTTCCATTCGGCAACCATTCGAATCCCTCGTGGACGACCCGATTTTCACAATCATATTGGGTAAATTAGGGATTTACAGATCCATTTCGCTTTGTCCAGCTCTGGGTTGTAATGCTATTATCTGTCAGAATCAGCTTTTCCGGAACCCAGTGATTTGGATTTTCCGGATTTTCATCCCTAGAAGCCTCTCAAAATGAATGGATGGAGATAAAACAGCAAATCTCTAAGAGAGACAAGCATCCCTAACACGACAATAATCATTGGAAACAAAACGTCGCAAAGAGATACACGACTTGCAACAGCCACATCCCCCAGATAATTATTTCCAAAAAGCAGATGATGCTGAGAAAGATCATGTGGAAGGTAATCAGCTAGTTTTTTTCTCGTATAGCAAGAAAAGAATCATCCCATCAATTCGATCAAGGTACTCAAAGGAAAACAAATACATATATAATTGAGTCAAGATTCGGTACAAATATTTTTACTACTACAGGCCCCACTGGGCTCGGACCTGGAGGCACGAGAGTCGTTGATTATAAAATATATTCATTTATTATCTTGAGTGATTTTAATAGTTACGATATATTTAGGGAATAATAAATTGATAACAGTACTGTCAGTAACAGATATTGTACAACGTATAACAAATTAATAAAAGTCAATAGATAAATTATTGTAGAAATCATCTTATGCCTTTGGATCCTGGGTCGAAATTAACTGAATGGACCCTTGTTGGTTTCCGGAGAATAAATTAGTTTATCCCCCCCAACTAGTTATAAGAAGATCGTAATTGCTTTTTCAACAATAAATTTATTTTTGTAGATAAAGACGCAAAATCACAAAATCAAGTAATTCATTTCCGCATGGTCTCACTAACACAGAATCCTTCACACTGATCTCTACAGAATACATTGAATCATCGGATCAGTCTTTCTCTAGCGCACCATACAGGCGTCCCCAACCTTCTTACAGCTTAATCCAGCCATTTATTTCCTCTTCTGTCATCAGTCCTTCTCCAGTCATCCTAAGCCCCTCCGCAAAACACTATTGAAAGAGCAGCTCAGAGATGGGGTGTTGGTTGGACGGGAACTTTCTTCTTTCGACTTTATAGGTTCTTATTTCCGGCGCCCGGACATTATTTTCTCGTCGCTCCGCGCGCTATCTGGTGTCGGACGTCTCCGCTTATTTGCTCGCCACAAACTGCCCCCCCTCTTTTTCCCAGTCCTTTTCCGCAACTCATTCCTTCTTTTTTTGCTGGCCATCTTTTTTCTCACCTTCTAGGAATCGAAGATCCGTTTCTCTTTACGTTCATATTTTTTAGTCACTAAAGTGAGAGTACAGTAAGAAAATTTGTGCTATAGAAGCTTAATCAACGAAATGAACATCCCATAATGATTTTGGCAAAATATTATTTTTTCCTGTTGAAATTGTTTTATTTCAAAACACCAAACAAGCAAGAAATAGAAACTGTTCAGCAAGATCAACGTCAAAAACATTTCCAAAGTTGAATATTTTTATCATTATTATATACAATACTCCGCAAATAAAATAATGACTGCTGTTTTATGATTAAAATGTCCATTATTCAAATTATGAACTAAAAATAGGGTAGCTTGAAATCACATGTTTATTTAAGCACATAGGGTATACATTTTATTGTGGAAACGTAAAACCGGAAAACTCGAAAATTAACGGCCACAAAGACTTCGCAAGAATTAAACGATAGATTGTTTTTGAATGTCCAAAACTGGAATATTATTTTGGCTGAAAATAATCTTCTAAATCACCGTAGTATCATACATCGTTTGCTCAAACTTTGAGGGATTCTGCGTCCACTTGAAAACACAATTTTACGTTTTATATGTAAAATTTTGAATACTTTATTGTTTGGATGACGCTTAAGGGGAATAAGACTAAAATAATTTTACGTACTCGTACACATAAATTACTTCTTCCTCACCCCTTACTGAATTTCGGAAACCTTATTAAATTTAAGATATTTCTGTGGAACAATTTTATATCAAAAGAGCCGTCAAATACAAGGTACGCAAACAGGAAAAGAAAAAATCATTTCAGAGTTTGGGTTACAAGAGGATGCTTACGATCTTCTGACTACCAACAAACTCTGCATCCCTTTAAACTTGTTTCCACGGAACTTCTAAAGCTTAGCCGTTACTATATTCAATAAATTATCGTACAGAAAGAATAAAGAGTTTATGTGCATGAAACTTAAGAAAGTGAAAAGAGATGAAAGAGGAAATAATGTAAATTTATAAACAGCCAAGCATGAGCAAAATCGTGTTGTCAGACCTTTTTTTATCTTTCGAGAAATACCGACGTTGGGAGGACCTCCATTGGGAAGCAAGGGAAGACTTCCGGGAAGTCAAGCGGATTTACTGAATACATTAGCTAGTTAGAAACAATTACATTAGACCGTTCCTTAACCTGGTGTTTTTTGCTTTGCAAAGCGGATTTCCACTCCACCACGAACAAATGAGCAGAAAAGCAAAGACGTTGAAAGGAGATCGCTGGTGTGTTGAAAACGAACTGGTTTTCTCTTTTCATTCATAAGAACGTATCATTTCCATACCACAGAATAGGTGGGAAAAATATAAATTAAAAAGTCCCAGTACATATCACGAAAAATCAGGTGTGCTTCACTTCCGACTCAGATTCCAAGAGTGATACAAAAGACAGATACAAAAGAAAAGAAAATGTCTAAAATAAATTTGATGGTAGTTAACAATTAAATAAGTTCTTAAGCAAAACGTTGATAAAGTAAGTAAATAGGTGGAAGTACGGAGCCGTGGTCTCTGAAATCATAAGAGATCATAAGTCGTGTTTTTATGTGGGTCCTCTTCCTCTATGGTGCTCGATAAGAGCACCTGAACTTGTCGCGATATGTTCACATCGAACTATCATCCATGGAAGGGCTTCAAGAATTGACTTCCAATATCCAATCTTTCACACCCTATGAGTGTCGGCTGGAACGTACATGAGTACATGACTGAAACCGTGCGAGTGTTCTCTACAGTACGTTTCACATGATTTCTAGAGCAAACGGTATATTCTTTATTTGTACGTTGTGTTAGATATTGTTTTCTTCCACGCTGGTTGATTCCTCAAAATCAAGACCAGACTCAATCATAATTTGGCCTTCATTCCAATGACGAATCTGAGATGTATAAGTAACTGTTTCTGTTCCATTTATGGTTCGTATGCAAAAAAAAAAAAAATTGTTTTTTCGAAAATGAGGAAGAAATGAATTAATATTTTTCTCATAAAGCATATCATTTAATTTATATCATACACATTAATAAATGATTTAGGGCGACCCGTGCAGTAGTGCCTAGCGTACTCGCTTCCTACCTCTGGTGACGCCTTGGTTCAAACCCTGGCTGATACTAGTAGAATTCGCGCTGATGGTCGAAGCAGTGTTCGCGGCGGGTTTTCTCAGGGTACTCCCGTTTCCCCTACCTATCATTCCACCACAACATTCACTCATCATCATTCACATCTCACTTCATTCATTCATCACCCGCCTCGGGGAGGTGCGTCAGGAAGGGCATCCGATACCCTTGTAATAACCTCGCCATATCAAAAAACTGCATCATATCATACTCATCTCCGACACCTACAGAAAAGGGAAAGGATTTATAAATGATTTTCTAGTATAAAAGATTCCAATTTTACGTGCCGTTACATCATTGTGTCTTAAAACAAAAATCTTTGTGAGAACATCACAAAAACATGCTTTGCATATCAGTACAGACATCAACGACGCAAATTCAATAAATATTATAAAAGATATACGCACAGAATCTAAAACGAATAATTCTAATTTTATGATATTAACATTAAAGGTGTCTTTAAAAATTCGTTAGGTAAAATTTATACTTATATGGAAAAATATAAGCAATCCTCTATAATATCATAAATTAAAATTTAATTTTGGAAAAGACTAGATATGTTGCGGATGAACGCACCCCTTGTGGCACAGTGAAACATTGTGATCAGTAAAACATAGTTCATGTTCAAGCCATGGGCTTTTGTAGAGCGCTGGAGACAAACAAGTCCTATAGTTTTGGATGTAAATAGTAATTGCTAATATTCTATAGAATAAGATTTAATTTGGCTCTTATTCGGGCGAACAATATCGCACCAACGATTACCAGAGTAAATAACGTTTTCTCCTCAAAAATTGTTTTATCATGTACATAATACCATGTATAATAATCCTTTACTACATCAGCGAAATGAGATCTATCTATAAGTAAGATCTATAAGGAGCCCAAAGTTTAAAATTAGACTCTTATAAGCTATTATTCATAGCATAATAGACGAAACGTTTATAACGAATTTTCACAATAAACACAGTCAAGGTATATAAGCGACGTTTTCAATCGTGTAAACTAGATGAAAAGGCGCGTTTTTCTGGAGATTATGTTCGATGCATTAACGGCGGTCATAGTTGAAGCGGCAAAATAGTCGAAATGAAATAACCCCTCAAAATGGAAATTCATGGCCACTAAAATTTAAATGCTCATGAGTTAAATAAAGAAGAATGGATTCAAACGAATATCACGAACTAAAATCGAATGAAAGTGAAAGCTTATTTCAGTGAGACGTCTATTATTAATACGTATTGACTTCGGTTGTCAACGGAACTATTTTAAATGTGCTACAATCTAATCACGTTTACAAATCAACCCTAATCCAAGTAAAGCATCGGATCCAACAGCATTGCAATTCAAACATGTTCCATGTGATACACAGGTTACATCCTAAAACAAAGACACGTGACAGAACGCACACAGGATGCAAAAATAGAGTGAACATACACATTCACAAAAATCCTTAAAATAAAATGTGCACGTGACAATACTCCGCAATCCAGTTGAGACATAAAACCTGGAGCGCATCAATTTGCATCCGAAGCTGGCTTACTCATGGCGCATGTGGATTCCCTGAAATCCCGACGCACCTTGCACAGACAGCTGCAGTGGTGGAGGAACAGACACACGTGTCGTTGGCACGTGGCACACGAAAGAAGGTGGGACCTGCGATATGTTTGAGAGTGAGGATGGATACGGAATAATAATTTCCTTCTATTGGAACATTGATATTGAATGTGGAGAAGCAAGAAAGGTATAATTCATTTAGTATATTTTTATATTATATAAAATTTTAAGAACGACTAATTGAGGGTATTATTATGACCATTCTTGTTTTCATTTACACAAGAAAACAAAAAAAGCGTATTACTGGTTTTGATAATGCTAAAGTAGCAAAATATAATGGGATACAAACACTCGAGAAAAAAAACAATAGGAAGATATAATGGGATACAAGATCAAACTTTTGTTAAAAATGTGCCTGGTTTTGAAGATATGTTCTCTCATTTCTATAAAACATGTCCTAGTAGACTCTGAAGGTAGTATGAACGACCTGATGACTATTATGGAATACCATAATTTTTTTAACGTAAGAATAAACAGATGATAATAATTTATATCAGAATATCTTTGAACAGTATCCATCGTCTTTACCTACTTGAATAAATCATTAGCTCTCACTATGTATCACTAACTCATTCAACGTTCGTCATGAGGTGTCGGGCACCAGTAATTGAAACGCCAGATTAGTTTCATGATGATCAAATACGAACAAGAAAGTTCCATGTTCGAAACTTCGATACAAAGTTCCGAAAGTGTTTCTCGTAATCCCATTCCTATGCAGCGATATTGAATCAAATGCCTCGAGAGGTAGAGATAAAATAAGACTGTCATTGGCACGTGCGCGACACGATCCAAGAAATATGTAGAAGTGAGACGGTGTCGGCATGACGCCTAAAGGTGCGTCTCTCAGTCGGTCGCTGCCGTCCGCCACACAGACGCATCAAAAGAAAAAAAAAGACCCTTCCCGAAATAGAAGATGAAAAGGTGCATGGGGCTTGGAGCAAATACCGAAGTTACACACACGGGATTCCATCGGGTGCCGAGTGCTGACGAATTAAAACACACGCACTGACACGTGGCAACGAGGGCGTCCTCAGAAGATACCGATGGCAAATAATGTAGTCTGAGAGGAAGATAGGAATAGATTTAATGTCAACTGATCTGATAAATATTTACGTTTAGTGGAGGATTATATAAACAAATCTATGTAATATATTCTGGTGAATATATATATATATATATATATATAT
>NNCF01126329.1:1850109-1861414 GCA_002313205.1 Laupala kohalensis | reverse complement strand
TATATATATATATATATAAAATCATACATCATGTTAAATTTAAAGTTATCATGTTAAAGTTAAAGTTTTCTATCATAAGTTCATAATCAATCGTGATGAAACAGCTGGATTTTCTTTTGTAAATGTTGCGGAAGAATAAAAGTTGACTAGGTGTAACATGAGTTACTCATTTTAGTATTTGCTCCTCGGAATTTTTTTTGCATTCTCAAGTCTCAAAATTATGGTGACAATTTACCTATATCCATTTACCTATATTTCGAAAATATCCATTTCGAAAATGCATAGAGAAAACATAGGGATCGTAGTATCTCTTCGGGATATTCATGCGATATTTTCACCCTACTGGTTTGGTATTTGTTAGTAGATTTCGCTTCGTTTTCACACATTCCGCATTTATTTATGTAATTGCATACTGAATTAGAAAAGTAGACTATGCTACGACGCAACGATTTCAGAAATGAAGTCGAGAATAACGTGTGACGGTAGACAAAGATGATTATGAAGGATGAAGGACTAAAATATAGCAGAATGTGTCGGGTAATAGGATATGAAGAATAATTCTAAGGATTTGTGGCAGAAGAAGAAATTGAAATCGATGATAATGTAGAAAGTTACAAGAAAAAGTAAAAATAAATACAGTAACGTACAGAAGAAGAAAATGGAAATCAAGTGTGTAGGGAAAAATGGATAAGAAAACCATCCACATCCGTGTTAAAATCAACGGTTCAACATTTTGTAACTTCTGCGTGCATTTGTTCAAAATTCTGGAACAAAAAAAAAGTAGGACAAGTTCCAAGTTCGGTAAAACCATTTAATGTATCAAGGAAGGCAGGTTACTTATATATCGAAATCGCATGCAAAATGTGTAGTATAGGTCATTTGCCTTAATCCAGAGTTCAATGAACCATAGGAAAACAAGAGAGATACACAGCAAGTTCTAAAATCAATTTCTGGATCTTCTTTCATGGTTTCTACGATTGTTTTCAATGGACGTAAATAAAAAGTGATTTCAAGAGAAAACGGATATTTTGCTAGCAAACTTTCATGGTATTTTGTTCGTTCAGACTCTAGTTCTGACAAAATAACTCACATTTAATATCAAGATTGTCTTAGTCATACAACGTAATCAAGATGTAAATTCATTATCTTTGTCATTTCAACTCATCACACAATAAATTAATCTCTTTTAACATCAAACCATCTCTTTTAACCTACTAAATTAAAAGGATCCGCAGGTCACTCTTATACTTTTAATTTTAACTTTTTTATTCTCTTTTCTATATATTATTTCTTGCACCTAAGATCAATGGTTCTTCCTCCATAATTCCACAGAGTATAAAACTATTATTGTCAGGAAACTCAATAATAAGGAAAGATGATATATCAAATCAATGATATTGTCATGCTAAGTAATCCAAATGAATTAAAGTGCGTTCTTATTGTATCTATTTTTCTTACTATGGAAAAATGCAATCTAAACATGTACTTCTCTTTTGATAAACAATCACGAAATTAATATAAAGTACATGGTAATAACTAAACTAAAATATTAACACCTGATACAAATAGATTCATCTCATCAAATATGGACACATAGAGGCAAAGAAACATAAACATTCCTTCGTAACATGCCGTCTGCTCAAGATCTAAATAATCGATACTCAAGTTCAATGACTTGAAAGACCACAGGCCAAGATCGACTAGAACCTCTCCTTATGGAAACTAGTCCAGTCAAAGGCGAGGCGCTGGAATTAATCACACCATCTCCATTTCCCAGGTCATAATTGGAGATCAACTTTCAGCAAAGTCAGGCAAGGGGAGACCGGCAATTTTCTTGCGGCAAGCTCATAATTGGAATAAATGCGAATAAACCGCGGCACCGGAGAGAAGCAATTTATAACAGGTAAATGTAGAGGGGAAGGCGGATTCCTTGTTTTTTGTGCAAAACGATTACTCCATCGACTTACAAGAGTCGGTTCTTTCTCACTGTATAGTCTCAGTACGAAGCAACAAGGTTTCTTCTGATCATCAGCGGTTAATGGGTATATCACCAATGCCTATTTTTGGGTTGGTTAAAATAGGACGGGATGCTTCAATTGGAAAGTATAACACATGTAATAGTGACAAATTAATGGATAATGAAAAATATAAATATAAAATAATTTATGCAACACCGGAGATTAAAATAGCTTAAAGATATAAGTGCTTCAAAAAGTTATTTATGTATTGTACTGTTTGTAAATGGGAAATGTAGTGTGCAATTGAAGCTTATCGACATGGAGCGACAGGAGGAAGGAGTTGGATGGTAGACAATTGTTAGTAGGAAGGCCGCTTAGCTGGTTTTACCAACCACTGGACCCACGAATAACCATACATGGAGGTGAAACATTTTGTAAACTAATGAAAATTTCAAAAAAAAAATGTTTTAAAACAAAAATAAATCAAAACAATGACAGTGTTTCAAGCAAATTGCAACAAATTATTTTATAAATGAGTATCTATATTCAATAATTTGAATAGCAACCAAAATACGATGTAAATGACTCTCGCAAAAAGTTTACACGAAAACAATTTCAGAATATTTTACACCGAGGAAGTTACACACAATTTCAAATATAATTTGCTTTCTATCAGGGTTGTTCAGGATAGTACACCTCAGCAATCCCCACAAATTGTTTCAGTCCTAATTGCTTCACGGACGATACTTAAGTGATCCATTACTTGGCAGTAGAACGAGCCTCATGTGGCTCAATAATTGAAATTGCGATCTCTCAATACCCTCCTTACTCTGTCAAAGTGTTCCAAACCTTCATGTTTCAAAATATGCAAGAGACCCGTCTGTACAAATCGGTGAATATTTTCATTTAACTAGCAGCTTTATTTTTATTGCGTCGCTCTGAGGGTTTCGAGTACCCTTCACAGACAATCCATTATCACCATCCACCTGGATCATCCCAAGCGGTCAAGATATGGATCACCAACTAATCAATGTTCACCTATATTCACCCACAAATCTTTCACCATGTTCCCACACTAATGTCCCAGTAATAATCTCACTCGCGAATCTACGTTTACCCACTAAAGTTCCAGTTATAGTATAATAATAAAAAGGTTGTGTTTGTTAAGACTGAATTACTTCATCGATACCATTCCTTAATAAGAAATTTCTTCGATACCCTTCATAAGAAACTCAGTTGTTCACTAACACAACACTCGAACAATAACCAACGTCTTAGCAACCACTCTTTGCCAAAATGGACTGTATCACTGAGGAATCATTCTGTATAAATTCTCGCCTTGGATTATATTATAAAGGGTATAGTTAATTAAATCTTTTCAAATTGACTGTTAAAAATCTGAAATGTTGAATGGTTTTGACAAAATAAGAGCATATGTATTTATATTCCCATTAAATATTGCTTTAATTCTAGTTAATATCAAGTAATGTAAATTTTTTGTATGCTTTATTGCCTCATTTTTTAGTAATTTCAATACTAATTGATTTAAACTATTCTAACCCTTGCTTCTTCATTATTATTTTATTTCATTACAGTATATTTTTTATATCCTCAACGTTGGCGTAGTTTTGTATGTTATCTCTGAATCACCAATTCGGTTTGGATTTTCTCCGGTTTTTCTTTGGCGTCTTTGGTTGGAATTCAAAAGATTGTCCTTTACTTCCCGCCGGAGAGTAATTATATCCTCCGCAGTTTTTAAATATTTTTGAAATAAATATTTATTTATTATTCAGTGAACATTGAAGATGAAAATAATTATAAAAGAAAAGATAATTTGTAGTATCAATTAATTTCTGAATGGAAATATCTAAATTAATAACAGGGAAGAAATAAAAGTCAATATTTAAACATATACGAAGTCACTGAACGGTATTAATAAAAAATTAAATATTTTGTCATCTAATATTAGGAAGTGTTATTCTATCTGCAGGAATGATTGTTTGCCATTAAAAAAGTACATCGTTAAATACGTTGCAAGAGGTGGGGAAAATAAAAATGCAATAGTAACAAAACCTTCGGAGTTTTCGCAAGTGTCATCACAGTAATTGTAATGTCTCGAAACCGTGCATGCAGGTGTTCTACACAAAAACCGACATAGAATGCGTAAGTGACGAGTAAGCTATGTAACTTGAAATTGTTCTATTAACTCTAACTAGTGAAATCTTTTGTAAGTATTTTTGTATCTTCTCTTCCATGAATTTCCATCTTCCATCTTCTCACCATAATATATAGTAAATTTATATAAAATATTTTTTTTCGCAATAGTTGTATAATTTTTTACATTAAATTTTCACTTGACATGTATTTTGGTTTACCGGGTGGTTTTACACCTCGCAACAAAATACTTCCATACACGAACTTCAGAAGAGGAAAATATATAAATGTTCAATGACACATAAAACAATCTTCAAAACCTTTTATACTCATTTCCAAAATGATAAACCCAAATTTTGATTTAGAAAAAAAACGTGGAAAGTCTTCTGTTTCAAAATCAACTATCTAGAAGCGGCAAAGCAATTGGTATTAATATAAATTTCAATTTATTTATTTATTTAAATACAACGTAACATGTAATTATATTTAATTGGTTATAATTTTTTTAAATCTCTATCAATTAGCGTACATTTCAGAAATTAGTTAGGTACATATTAAAACGGTAGCAGTGCCTAACGACTTGAGAGGTAATATTTATGACAGGTTACACACGCCACTGTTTTATTTCATTTAGAATGTAAAATTATACTTCTATATTCCCAGCGCTCACCGAGTTTAGTTTCGAAAACATAGCATAATTTTTTTAAGACGTTAGTAAATAATGGTAAATTTATAATTCAGTTGATCCAATATTTCTCATTCATAAAAATTTAAATATTATCATAAAAACCAATATAAAATGTCAGATATAATCTCAGAAAAATAAATCTACAAATACACAATTGTTTATAGATTTATATGATTGTTTTGATTCAGTAATAGTAAAGGCAAAAATACGGTAACTAAAACGTATAATCCACTAATTCTGCTTTCACATTCAAAAGAATTTTGAATAATTAAAAAAGATTTTTTATCATAGTTATGTAACTTTATGAGAATTGTGGGAATATGACCAAATGACATTTACAAAAGGCAATAACGAGTTATTTAATCATTTAAATTGTCACAGCATGTAAACTCATAGCAAAGCAAACGTACGTAATCTCTATTTAAAGCCGAATTAGTGTTCCCATTGTAAAAAAAAACGACTTTGAACAGAAAATCCACTGAATATTAAATATGCGTAAAGTAATAAATTGCCACAAGTTTACATAAATACTAGTGGAAGCCTCAAGTTAAAAAAAATAGTTTTATAACAAAGGCTATTTAATGCACAAGAAACAACGTTCTGTACAGCATTACTCGAGAATTATTTATCTTCTAATCCTTTTTTTTTTTCCCAAATGAAAACGCCATGACTAAAGCTGATTTCAATGCATAAAGAACCGTGAGTATTTTAGTAAAGAAAAAGAATATATGAAATTTTATTTTAGTAGAAAAAATAATATATGTCACAAAGACCTGAAACCTAGAGAACAGAAAAAAAGAATATAATTTATTCATAATAATATTTTGGTTTGATACATAAAAGATAAGCCACCAGCAAGAAATAAAAATAAGTGAAATATGAGAAAAACAATTGATAACTGACGAAGAAATAAAATCAGTAAATATGANATATATATATATATATATATATATATATATATATATGCACATTGTTTTCCTTTCCTGTAATATTTTTCTAGTGTTACTCTGTGATACGATATTTAGATACTGCTTTTTAGCAAGGTGATTCCACGATGCAAATTAATATGTATTTTGATATGTATCGTATATCAGTTTTCTGATTAATTTTATGACATGAAATTCTATTTAAATAGAGTCAGTTGGCTTTTAACATTTATTTTTAGGTGATTATCACTGTCCTACGCCATCCCAGTACACAAGTCACTCAGAGAATTGAGTAAAATTTAAGGTAGATAATGTCAAATCCATTTTTATTTTTATTCGTATCATATTTTACGCATCTCACGGTTCTTTTAGTTAAATAGCGAATTTGAGCAAGTAAAACAATACATGTTTATCATCGTATTCGTTAACGAGTTATAAATGATGTATTATTCTCCAATATCGGCTTGATCGATTTTCATATATCATACAAGGTGTTAGGGATGAAAAAAGGAATATTGTCCTATTCCCTAGCAATTGTTTCTGTTATTTTGAAGACAATCATATGTCAGTGGGAAATATATCCATTACTATTTTGCGCTTCTGCCGACAACTTAATCAAAAAGATAATAAAAATACAATACGATAAACTTGCACATTTTATCTGAGTGAATACGAAGGGACTGAACTTGGATGAACGAGAGAACAAAGAAAACACTTGTTTTGTCTTTTTGAGTACTGTACCAGAAAACTACAATCGCATGGTTTGACTGACAAACTAACAAAATATCTGAAAGTAAAATGTATGCACTTAGCACCCGAGCAAAGCTTGTTTGCCCAGATATTACACACTTAACGAGAGCAAAAAAGCAATACATTAAAAAAACTCAAAGAAAACCCGAGGAGAACAGAAGGCTGGCAGTAGAAGCGTCACTATGTATTCTGGGTTGATCAACCAATTGAGTGAACCGTTCACTTGCAAATGAGAGTTCCAAATGTGATTAAGGGAGTCGACGGGAGGGCTGCGGTTGAAAGTCTTGCGCAACGTTTGGTCTCTCAGCGACCCATTAACATTTCTCTTCTTCTCCTTATCCCTCTCCCTCCACTCCACCGTCTCTCACATAGGGAACTTCGACCTCGCAAATCTCAGTACCACAGTCGCTGAACACACCCACGGTACTAATGATAATAATACAATAATGTTTATTTAACTGAAAATGGGCAGATCTTACTCAGCACAAAACTACATATTACAGAGAACTAAAATTTAAAATTGTTAAATAAATGATTTAACTAATATTAAAATATTAAATATAAAAACAACTAAAAAATTAATAAATATTTAATAATTACTTGTTACAGCTGAACCCCTGAAAAATCGATTTACCCCTTTAGTGCGCCTCACTGCACTACACATTTCCCTTCCTTCCCTTTCTAACACGCGCAATTCCCTGTTATCGCTTCACTTCACGTCACCACCGCTATCTTCACATGTACACTAACGCACACCTTCCAATGTTCATTCTTCTTGATGTTCGTCGAACACCGATATCTTACTCTACGCGGTGTGATATGTGCAAAACGCTGTAGTTGAGCGAAAACACGGAAGAGATTTCGGCGAGGGTACAGAAGAAGGTTCACTTTGGCGCCTACCACATTTCTCTACCGCAAACCCACAGACAATCAGATTATTATTATTATTATTATTGTTTGTTTTTTTTACTTTCCTAAGCATTTCCAGAACACCGTACGAAGTGAAAACGTAGGAAGAGACCATTTCCGGAGATTCCCGATACCTCTGCCCTGAAGTTTCAGTATCTTTCTTAGTTTCATTCAACTATATAGTTTATCAACATTGTTTGTTTTTTTCTAGAACGAAATAACATTCTCCACCCCATTTGCTTTACCGGCATTTTATCACTAAATTTTATTTCTCATATATTACAAATAATTTAAGTGAAAAGAGCTGTCACTTGATATGAGCTACATTTTTTCAAAATATTAGGAACCATTTACTGGACTTAAGATCCATACCTACATGTTCATAGCATAAATATGTATTCATTCTGTAATATTTTTCTAGTTCTGTCAGTTTTAGGATTTATTTTCTCAGGCAAAAAATTTCTTAAATCATATAATTTTAGAGTACATTCTCAAGTCTCGAATATTCGAATAAGCACAACTAGGAATCATCGGAAACCAATGGTTAGGTAAAGCAAGTAGTTTTTGTTATTTATTCCTTCTATTTTTTTTACCTTTCGTCTTTGTTTTGTATCTTCCGCTCAAGCTAAAACACAGTTAAGAGATGACTACAGAAACCATTTCGCAAACTTCTTTTTTCAGAATTTCCTTTCTTGTCTACTGACTACGTTAAAGATGGATTGCACATATATTTTTGCCACTTACCACTCGAATAGTTAATATTCTTATTCTTTTCGTTTAGTAGTTGGTCCAGGAATCGGGAAGGTGAATTACAGTATCAAAATTTAACATTCACTACAGTTAAAAAGTGACTCACATTACTTTGTCGGAAGAAAAATTTTCACAAGTGTGGAAATAAGGTCCAATTAATCTCCTATTGTTATGCACCATACCAAACAGTTCGTTAACACAAACACGATTGGATGCCACCAGTCTCCGCTTCTACGAACGAGCCCATTCAAAGAATGAGGGAGTGATAGTGTGAACAGACTGTTCAACCAATGACAAAATCTGTTATTTTCCACCTTCACTTCACACCTGAAATTAAATTACTATGAGAATTTATTTTTGTTCCTACGAAAATGCATCACCAATTTTTGAAATAAAACGTTGAGATGAATTTGCTCCGTACGTCACGCTGCTGCAATAGTCAAATATGAATTGATTATTATTCGTTGCAGAAGTCATAAATAAATAAAAACACACTATAATAAAACAATGCGTAGGAATGATCGTGTCTAACAGAACAAATATGATTCAATTCTAGTGCGAGTCCCTCTGTATATGTTATATGTCACATGTTTTCTTCATGGAACGTGTGGCAATAAGGTCCAATTAAACTTCTATTATTATGCACCATACCCGACGCGAATCGATACCATCTGTCTCCGCTTAAAGTACCGAGCCCACTCAAAGAATGTGGGAGTGTTAGTGTGAACAGTGGTTGAACCAATGAAAACATCAACAACTTCCTAACTTATTCGTTGTTTGGGAGCTAATAACTTAATGCGATGAATGGAACTTAATATTAAATGCAAGGTGTATTAAAATGATACAGTACCAATTAAATCTAAAGGCTGGATAACCAACTTCTGCTTAGTTGCACCTATGACCTTCAGCCCCACATGTTATACCTGCCCCCGCACGTCAGACTCAGGCCTCACCAACAAACAAATTGAAACAGCTGTGGCAACGCCTCTCCTTCGAAATCGGTCGCTGAAAAACATCACGCCATCAGAATTTCGTGCGTCATAAAACTAAACAAAGTCGTGTCTGTTTTATTCTTTATATTACAGATTACAGTACCTAGGAGCTTTTCTCACAGCTTCGAGAACAAATGGAAAGGATAAATGGAGACAAACACGTAGCGAGGCGAGGGGTTCCCAGCCTACCCTAAGGGTATTTTGTAAGCGTATCACATAGTTAATTTCCAGTTTTATAACCAATTTACATCGTGAAACAGAAAAGGGGAAATACAAAGTAACATTATAATTTTTGGCGAGAAGTCTGTTCCCTCCACCAAAACAATAAAAAATTGGCTACGTGATAACTAACGAATTAAAAGTAAATATATGTACAATACTTACATTTCATCGTCAGTGATATTACAAACGAATCGGGTATAAACGACAGATCAGCGATAAATTTCACTTAAAAGTGCTTGTGTACTGAAAATGGTTGGAAATGTGTATTAATCTGAGGTACTATTGTTCACTGTAATCTGTGCTATGTAATTTTCTCGTTTTATTGATGAGAACTAATGACACATATCAAATGGTGAACATAACTAAGTAAAGTAATTTTAGTATCTCGTATCGTGCGCAAAGCACTTGTATTTTACGCTCACACAGTCATTTCTTTCAAAAGAAATTCGATCACGCAAAAGAATTATGTTTTTGAATTACTTTGTAGAGATTGTAAACGAAAAGAGAAAAACAAAAATTAAAAATTGAATGTTATTAATTTCTTTAGTTTCGTGGTACGTTATATTTGTCATGTTTTTTAATTCTACTTCACTCAATGTTCCGTTTCTCGATCACTTCATCTCAAATTAGCGTTTTAACTATTGTTCCTGCTTATCGCATCTCTTCAAACCACACCACTAGAGACAGATAAAAAGTACAGTTCGCCTCTTGACGAAGAATCCATGCTTACGCGAATCCTCGATAGTCCATATACGTCATCCCCAATCTATTCCAAACGCCTCCTCTTGTTTCATCTTCACCATCAATGACATAACTCATTCCCAAACTCCATCAGTATCCACTTACATCCTCCGCTTAAGAAGTATCCAATTCTCATTTAAGTTAAGTCAAAATCTGGCGATAAGAAAGTTCGTCACCATACTAAAACCCGATTCCCTATCGTCATATAAACCTAAACGGTGACATTGTCTTTATAAGTTATCCATCACATATTCTCCGTATTTGGAATATTTTTTTTATTTTGTCGCTCTAACGATAGATTTGCTCTCTCTAGCACCTCATATTCAAATCATTGTTCTGCTGCCACCCTTATCACACCTACCGACAGTGGTAGTCCAGTGATAGCGTCGTAATTTCCACGATACAGCTCAACGGCAGAGTAAGAGTTCGAGTCCTCCTCGCCCGAATTACGTGAGGTTTTCAGTTGGAGTTTTTCCTTACTTACTTCAAACAAATGTCAGTAGGGCACCATAAGTTCCCCGGCAATGCAACATCTCTCCTTCCCAATACCCTTACCCAAGTCAAGGTCAGGGAAAGTCAGGAATCACGACATGAAACTCGCCGTCAGATATGGAATAAATAAAAATATCGAATTCTAAAAGGAATCGAGCTCCAACATGTACCTGGCTCATCCCATTGTGTCCGATAGAAGCAAAATCCAGTGTTAAGCCATCGTCAATCCCATCGTTCCGTCTCTCGTTTCTCTAGCAGAAGAAACCCCCACTCTGTACACCAGAATATCTTCAATTCGCTGAACGACGCTGAGGAATAACACAGTAGTTGTCCACAGTCTTTTCAAAAAACTCGTTACCGACACAGCGCGCGCCTTCTAGTTGTTTTGCGACACAGAACTCAAGCAACGTACTGGCTTCCAGGAGTGTCTGCAACGAATGAGATGTTAAAGAAATGGGATTGGTAGATTCAGTGTGTCGAAGAACTCTAGTGTTGTGGAGTTTGGTCTAACCGATTTCTCTCTTCCTTCATTATCATCCCCCCCCCAGGGGACTTACATCGAGTAAGTACGTGTTTGGCGAACACGGGGCCCCGAGCTGAGTCTGGCATTGCTTCCACTTACTTGTGCCATGCTCCTTCCTTTCTCTTTTCTGGCCTTCCTTGGTCACCGCTTGTTCTTTTCGATCCCGACGCCATTAGGGCTAGGGTATCTTTCATTTTCCT
>NNCF01126329.1:1835562-1849935 GCA_002313205.1 Laupala kohalensis | reverse complement strand
ACATCTAGTAAGTACGTGTTTGGCGAACACGGGGCCCCGAGCTGAGTCTGGCATTACTTCCACTTACTTGTGCCATGCTCCTTCCTTTCTCTTTTCTGACCTTCCTTGGTCACCTCTTGTTCTTTTCGATCCCGACGCCATTAGGGCTAGGGTATCTTTCATTTTCCTCTTTCCTCTTCTTCTTTTTTAAAAAATGTTTTTAGTAAAGTCGTGAGATATGATGGGATTTGAGTTTTGAGTTGTAATTCAGGAGGGTTTTTAGTGGGTATGGCTGAGTCATTCGGCGAGTCCCACACGCGGGGAGAGTCATGTTGGCTCTCCCTAGTGCGTAACAGCATTTTCCCTACCTGTACAAGTTTTAAGGGCTCTAATGACCTCGATGTTGATGAGCCCTAAAGCCCCCCAAAAAGAACATTATCATTCCGATCGGACTCAACAACAGCTGTACGCCACGTGAATCAGATGACTAACCATCCACTGTAAACGTTTGTTTTCGCCTCAGTGACAACGGCCACGCTTTACAAAAGATAATTTTCGGTTACATTTTAATAATGTACTAAATTATTTGTAATTTTCCGTCATTCTTCATAATACTCAGACTTTAATACTTTTTAGTCTTTTGTTCATATTAATTCGCTGCTAGATATGTTTTATTTTATGAATTGAGCTATGTATTCTATTTCTTTAAAAAAATTATCCGTAATGACTCAGGAGGGAGTTATACATGTGGAGCGCGGTTCTAAATACCGCAGAGGGGGAGGCCAAGAAGATGTAACAAGAGACCTTAGGTTAAGCACCATCAGACAGAGCATAGAAGTATCACAAGAGTTTCAAGCAATGGTAAGGAGTAAATATGAGGAATATCAGTAGTTACATAGCTGCTAGAGTTACACTCAAAGTAAATAAAGAAACGCATGGAGGTTTAATAATATTCCCATTTATCAACGTAATAAGTTTTTGTTTGCGATAAGTATTACGAGAGGGAATTGAATTTTCTAAGCATTTAACTCAACTCAAAGTAATATGTAAAACAATAGATCAGAATTATAAAATTTTACGATCTTTTACATACAATAAGGATACACGTATATAGGTATAGGAATACATCAAAATCAAGACGAAGGGATTATTTTTTGGTACGTACTATGACACTGAAATACCCACACACCAAGCAAACATAACGTAAAGAAACGATTCCGTGGTAATAAGTATGTCTATATAGCCAAACGGTCAAATACATATGTACTTCGGTTTATGTAATTAAATAAAAAAGACAAAAAATGTATTTCAAATTTTTATGTCAATAAACAGAGATCAGAAAACGCTGATGACAGTACATCAAAAAGCTTTGTTTATAAAAGATTTTGTTTTTAATACCTCGGCATAGACACCCTTTATTTCAACCTTAAACCCCGCAAATTAGTGAACCAATAACGAAAAATATTCCACTGATTCTATACGAACAGAACATATAGTACAAGTTAAACAAAGGGACAACGCTCAACAATCTTTCTACAGATTGGATGATGGGGGTAGTTGCGTCCCCGAGGGGAGAATGTGGATTTCAGTAGACTGTGAAAAGTAGAGGGGGGAGGTACAGTCCTCGCAGCGTGTAACGAGATTTTATTTACAGACGAACGCATTTCGCTTTGCTTCGGTCCAAGTGCCACTACGTTTCGCCACACGGCCGCACCAACCAGCGCTCCGCTTCCCAGTCCTTCCATTCCCCCTCCCCTCCCCGCCATCCATCACCGTTCAGACTCACAAGGGGGTGAGTACGTGGTGGCGGTACGCTTCCTGCGCAGCAGCTGTGCGTTCATTGCACGCGCATAAACTGCGGACTCTGTTGGTGAAATGTTTAAATTCACTAAGTAAAAAGTGAGCATTCTACTCGTGTAAAAGATTAGGTCGTCATGATTAACATGTTTAAAAGATTTCTAGTTACCTTGATAAAAAAAAACTTTCTACACAGTAACGAAAAAATGCAATTAATGAATGAGAAATGAAACATACAAGGAAATATTCATTTACTGTTTCAAATACCTCCTTCAGAAATTCAATATGAATATCCCTACCTCTTCCTCGTCAATTACAAAACAACCATTGGTTTATTTTTTATTTATTACTGGTTTTTGGCGAGGTTCAGGCCATGAGGCCTACTCTTCCACATAACCCTGACTTGGGAGAGGGAATTGGGAAGGAGAGATGTTGGGTTGCAGGCGAACGTATGGTACCGAACCGATATTTGTTCCTGGAGTAGGCTGATGAAAACCCCAAATGAAAACTTCGCTTAGTTCGGTTGAGCAGGGTTTAAATCCACGCTCAGCGGTACAGTGGACGCAAAGACTCCACCACTAGACCATCGCTGTCGGTAACATATAATAATTTTCAAATATAATCATCACCGGTATTGATGAACATATTCATCATTTGAAAAATCTACTTTACTAGTTTATTACCCATTAATTTGCAGGCATGGTAGTTTCACACGAAGTAACAACACTACCATTAGGTGTGACACTCAGATATAGTGACGTGATTAAAAAATTACGTTCTAAACGGGTCTCGAACATGAGTTCGCAAAACTAATTTAAAATATTTGGTATTGCACGCGCACAAATGTAACAAATCTTATTCCCCCGATAATCCACTATCTAACGAGATTGAAAACAGTATTAGGAATTGCTTTAACAGTAAAGCGCTGTCCGACTGATTCAATCCGGGTTTTGATCAACATTAGGCTAGGAACGTTCATTAGTTGTGTAATTTTCACTCAAAAAACGGGAGTATAAATTGATGCCACAGAACAGTTTTTCTGCTAATAGAGCAGCTTCAACAAAACTTACAAAATCCGCGAGATAAAAGACGATAGATGTTTCAATACTTTGAATTGATTAACATAATAATAATGTTCATTATCAATTAAGATAAACTGACACCAAATTTTGTATTTAAGAAACTTATCAGCTCATTGTTCATCTAATTTTTTTTTTGTTGTGTCTACATCTTAAGACATTCCACGACACTTCTTTTAGAACTTTGTGTTTCTATTACAACCTGAATATATCTGAATATTAAAACTTCGTTCGGTCATCTTCTTCTGGTTCATTCTCGTAGTATAATTCAAGTATCTCTTTTTAATTCAATACATAGACTGTACATTAAGTACATTTCTAGCACAGACTACACCCCGTGTCTCACCTTTTATTCCTACTTCAGCTCATTATCCATTTTAATGTGAGACAGTCATCCTACCACAAATTGAAAGAGAGCAGCGCCCATAATTGCGAGAGCACCAACCCTTCAACGGCCTGTAACCGCCACGCCACGCAGCGCCGCCGCTCCCGTTAGCAGCGGGATATAGGGCTCCAGGGAAATCAACCGATGAGAAAATTACCCCTGCCACCAACCCACGCCCAGCGACAAATTGTTAAAATTCACAGAAAGACCAGACTCATGTTATCTGCTAATATGCAAACCTCAGTTGAGTCAAATGAGATGAAGTTGAAAAAAAAGTGACATAGAACTGGAAGAGAATTGGATGATGAAGTGGTATTTCCATAGTGGAAGATTGACGGGATGTATTCATCAAGGGACGTTCGTCTCCCAACTTCGAGAGAGAAAATATTAATTTCCAGTCACCAAAGTATGGCAAGGAATAATTAGTACATGCCTTAAAAAGTGAAATGTGGAACAAACTTGTGTCACTTTCATTGTAAAAAACTTTATTTTCCTGATAAATTACTTTTTTACAAGTATCAATTACTCAAAATCTGGTGTAAAATTATCCTTATGGTCATCTCCCTTCAGGTGCTACGTAATATCTAATGCTATATTATATTGCAATACTAATGAATATTGTAATAAGACATTTGGAGGCGAGGATCGTAAGACTGTAAATTTAAATTACATATTTTATATTTAGCGGCTTTTTATTTTAGTTATGGGACTTTAAATATAAAATCTGTAGTGAATATTTACCTAATGAATTGCACAAGTGAAGTATAGTAGATATAGATATTTAAAAACAAAGGAATAACGACATACGAAATAGTGGCAAACCACCAAATACATGCACTCTTCGTTCAAAGAAAATGCGACATTCTGGATCAAAGACCGTACCGGAAGCCATGTCATCACCAAACCATACCACACAGTGCGTTTGACAAGCGCGATATGAAACGCGTGTACGGAAAACCCTTCTCTTTCTGTCGGTGGAATTTATCAACCTTTGCTACCACCGTCATTTTTCCGCCGATGTTATTTCTTTCATTTTTATTTTGCGGGCGTTCGATTCGTCCTTGTTTTTTAAGCGCGGCAGTAGCAGCAGGCCAGAGTGTAGCCACAACAAAGAGAGTGAGATCTCATTCCACGCACAGATGTGCGAGTGGACACAATCGACGTGCAGGGGGAGAAAAAAAAGTTAAGCACCTCGGAGCTCAAATCTGGAATTAATGTTAGTGCCGTGATTTTACGAAATTGTTGGAACCACTGGTTTGTAAGTTTCTCCAGTTTTCCAGGATGCTATCGCCAAATACTCGCATGGTCTTTTTCTGGACTACGGAGAATAAAGCAGCTTCACTCTTCCACCCGTATATAGACGTTTCTGTCTTTTACAGTAAAAATAAGGATCAATACATTCATGATACGATCTCTACACATCTCGTTACCAACTTGACGTAGCAATATTTTAGCCTCTTCATACGCAATCATAGATATCAAAACAATATTTAATGATTCTTGTCATAATTTATCATACTCCTTGTTATTATTGCCAATGGTTGAAATAGAAAATACTTCTGATAAATATTTCTGATATACTCAAATGCAGATTATAAAAAATTGAAAATAAGGTTAATGAAAAAATGGCCGAGAAATTCCAAAAATTAAAATAGAAAAATTTATTAAGCTATAAATATAACTTCAGTCCTGCACTTTTACCGAATATTGTAAATTTAGATTGACTGATAGAGAGTGGGTGACGTAGACTTGCGCTGATTGGTCAAGAACGCAATGGCAGGAGCGAGTCATTTCACGATTCAATTTGACTTTGTTTTCCACGGAAAGGACAATAACAGTATAAATTATCTGGACACACCAGAAGTGTTAGTCCTTCCGCAGATCGAAAAAAAGTGAGTACAAAAATTGTTTTTACGAAAAACCTTTAAAGTCTATCTCTTAGTACAGAACACTCTGGTCACCCGATTTCCAGAAGGTTATGATGGGTACAGATGCACTCATCCATTAGCTTAGCAATACAGAAATCCAGATCCAACTTTTTGATATTGATTCCCTTCCCAGAGAATTCTAAAACAAACAATTTTTTTATGGAACAGCAACGGTATTTTCGGACGAAATACGTCCAGCACGAAAAAAAAAAAGTTAAAGAGATGTATATGTAAATGAAAAGGAATCTATAAATATAAATAAACGATACATTCGCATAAAAATGAAACATATGAGTAGAAAGAGTGAGAAACTTTACAGCTTAATTGAAACAAAATATATTCATGATGTATGAATAACGAAATCATACTTGATCACTTCACAATTTGTCACACTAATGCGTACGGAGTATTCCTTCAGTCCAGCGTTGAATGGTAGGATTGAAGTATTTTTATCAGAAACGCTATATATTGAACGGAATGCAATAGTAAATAAATATAAAATTGAGGAATATATTGAAAAAATTCACCATATTTCCGGGACAACAAAACAATAATTTAGTTTATGGATTCACTAACAATTCATCAATTACATTCGTCAGAGATTAAATTTTGCTGTAATCTCCATGCGGTTTAGTTGCAATAATTGTAATGTTAAAGTCATGACGTGTTTTACGTGTAATAATCCCTCATATTGGTAAAACTATTGAGTGTAATTAGATAGTTCGTTTCCCGATTAATAAAACTCATTATCAAGTGTATTAGATTTTTTCCAACACGTTTTCAAAGGGGGAGTGAGAAATTGGACAGTGAGGGTTCAAAAAGTAAGAACACTCGTGAAGCTGAACCGTCCGTGAAATTCAAAATAATTTATCTAGGGGGACATAAGATGGCTTATATGCCTAAGACTAAATATAAAAATTTGTGATGATAATAACCCACAATGTATGCTCCTCTATCAAATTTTTTGAAACGGATTGAAACTTTATAAACAATACTCGCATTTATACTGCAATTGATAATACAAATATTGGTTAAACTATATTCACATCACGCTGAATCAAAATTAAACTTTGCCTAATTGTATTTTTTTCTTCCAGGTATTTAGTTAGATTCCAGAAGTAAACGAAACGCCATCCAAAAATATTTTTTCTTATTTAGACAAGAATGAAAATTATTCTCATATTTCAGTTTTTACAGTGGAGTTTTAAGGTCTTTGACTGCAGTCTCACGAAATCGAATTGCTTTTCAGAGCAGACAAAGCAATCGAACACATGTTTTTTGGTAAACAATGGAGCGAGGAAACGATTGCATGAAGCACCGGGACCTGCCTATAAATAGGTGAACCAGTTCGAATCAAAAGGCACATTCACTCGATTTCTCCATCAACGAACACGAATTCGGTGAGTACGCAAAGTAATTCTTCACATTCGCAAAAATAAGACTCTTGACTTGCTTCTTCGTTTTTTAAAATATTTTTTATTTTAAATATACTCTCGACATTGTATTGTGCTATTGTTTACAATTTGCATTAACTATTTTATTACGTAATTAGCAACATGTAATTTGATGGGTATATATTTTCAAAATAATCATCCAAAAATCATTATATTAACTCATAATATACTCATACTATACATATTTCTTTATACGTACGAATAAAGAAATGAAATTAACCTTTAATAAGTATCCTTGTTCTTAGCAAGTATAGTGAATAGTATAAATATATGTTTCAGAGCAAGATAACGATGGTGCGCGTTTTATTGGTACTGGCTGTAGTAGTAGCTGCAGCGGCAGCTAAGCAACTGCATTTCGAGAATCATCTCAAAGAAACCATCTGGGTGGGTTCTCTGGGCAATGCTGGCAAGCAACCCATCGATGGCGGTGGCTGGCAAATGGGCCCCGGAGCAAAAGTGAGTAGAATCAATGTCGTATCTTGATATCTAAACGACTATTCCCGCGTGGAACTACAGTTCCGATAATACTGACGGGTAGGTACGAAATATTCTTCTAACGTAAACGAAAGGGGGAAAATTGAACAAAACCACGAAATAAATTCTAAATGGAACATTTTATTTTTAACAGAATGAGCGATAACAAATTTGGTTATCAGATTAAAACAAAAAATCACACCGCCCAGCGTCTGTGATTGGTAGATATCAATTCAAGACAATTTACATTTAGCACACAACGGGACATTCGCTCTGATTCTTAAAGCATTAGTTTACATCTTACAATTTACAATATGTTTACTCTGTCATCCCTACATAAACTTTCTGGGGGTTACCTTTCACAGTCGAATAAATCAGAAATGAATAATATTTTTGACCATCAATTAACACGTATTTAAACTGATTAATATGTATTTGTCATAAATATACTCATTATTACATTACATACCCCTTATAGTTAAACATATTCCTGCACGCTCAGCGTTTAAGAATATCTTTTGTATTCACTTTGTGGCGACGCACCTCGACAGGTGACCAAGAATGTACCCGATGACTGGGCCGGTCGTTTCTGGGCGCGTACTCAATGCTCCAACAATGTCTGCGCCACCGGCGACTGCGCCCGAGGACTCAAGTGCAATGGCGCTGGAGGAATTCCCCCAGTCACCCTTGTAGAGATGACCTTCAAAGGATGGGGAGGTCTGGACTATTATGACATCAGCAACGTCGACGGATTCAATGTACCTGCTTCCGTAAGTACTAGTACAGATAGAAGTATGCAGATACACTAATTTACGCTTACTCTCCAGGACTACATTACGACTAAATTTTCTATTTTAAATTGAGGGATTGCTTCGTAATTTTTTAAAGGAAAAGATTTTGAAAAAATCACGAAAAAACATTTCGAAAAACAATTGATTGTTTAAGAATTCTTTTTGTTTGTGAGTTTCCAAATGAGATCCAAAATAATGAAATATTTTATGTATTATGAAGGAAAGAAATTTAAGTAATAGATACAGAAATCAGGAAGTAAAAGTGTCAACTATGTTGCTACATGATTAGTAAAACAACATTAATAAAGACAGGAGCCTAACTATACAAAATAAGTATTATTCATGTCGTGTTTCTTCGAAAGAAATATTCATATAAATTTTAAAAAAATTCTATTTTGTAGATGACTCCCACCAGCAAGCACGGTAGTGGATACAGCTGTACCAGTGCCGCTTGTAACGCAGACATTGATGCCATCTGCCCCAGCGAATTGCAAGTAAGTACATGTCTAAGTGGTCATTCTTCCAATAATAATAATAGTTTATGTGATGAAACGAGGAAATATAATTTTTAGTATTTGCATTCCATATACGGTTATACATTTGATATTAATCCTACAAGCCTCTTTCTATCATCTGATAAATGTAATAAAATTAAAACAATAATTTGCAATTTTGAAAACCTCTATTAAACATAATTTATAATAAAAAATAGATTGTTTGCGGAAATGAGTGGTGTGATATTGTTCATAGTTCACTCATTATGATATCCTAGTGGAAGAGTGAAAAAGAATATAATGCTGAAAATATAATTTGTTTAAAAAATATTATTATTAAATATTTTGACATATAACGATTCATTAATGAATTAAATTTGTTTCCTTCTTACATTTATTTCCTAAGCTTTATCCCCAAGATAATTTTTGTTATTCATTTTCCCTTAGTTGAAGCGCAATGGCCGTGTCGTTGGTTGCAAGAGTGCCTGTCTGGCCTTCAACACTGACCAATACTGTTGTCGTGGAGCTCACGGTACTCCCGAAACCTGCAAATCCACCAGTTGGCCCAAGAACTACCCTGCCATCTTCAAGAAAGCATGTCCCCTCGCTTACAGCTACGCATACGATGACCACGCAAGTACCTTCACCTGCTCAGGAACCGACTACAAGATCGTCTTTGGAAAGCAATAAATTTATTTTTAAGCATTTCCTTCTACAAAATACAAGCAATAAATTTCTCTTGAGAAAACGTGTCATGGCAATACATCCTCAACCCACAAGAAATCCTTTTTGTACACTGCATTCAATTACTACTTTTCTACTCTTCTCATGATGTTATTTAATAATACTATCCAGTCTATTGTTTATTTTTTTAGCATTATCGATAGTAATTTATCCCAATATCTACAACATTAGAAAAGTGAGAAGTACACGTTAAGGTGATACCCTAATCACAAAAGTTTCACATCGTCAATTGTTCGAAGACTTGTGTTTGTCATAGAATTGCTTTTCATGCTATTTTATCACAAAAACAAAATTCAACTAAATTTCATGAAAACAGTAGAGTAATAACAAGCACATGAGAATACCAACGACCAAGTTTCTGAATTGAATCAGAGGCTGAGACCTCTGGCTTATAGACGAACGAAAGTACTGTTCCACAAGGGTTGTCGCAAGGTAGAAGTGAAATTAAATTGCACAAAATAATGGAAAATAATTGGGGTATCCTTTGAATCCCCAAATATTCGTAAGTCATGTGGCGTCTTTAATTCTGTTAAGCAATGAATAACTAGTTTTCAAAAATTAAAAACATTAAATTGTATCTTCCCTTCTTTAAAGAAAATGTAAAAAATTGTATTAAGAGCGTTAAACTTCCCTACATTAAAATGATTTTTTCTAGTACCTCCACCAATAAAACGTTTTTGGAACTTCGGTTTTCGTATATATAATGTTTGATTCTACACTACAAATCTTCATCACTACGAAAGGGCTTAAGCAAGATACTTTAACGCGTTTCTCTATGGGTTTAATGTAAGTGACGTGAACACTGATGATACTAGGATTCGTAACTTACTGTGTTTCAAGGAAATAGTGGTTAATCTCATCTTCGATGCGAAGACACCAATCTAACACCAGAATGACCATCACCATGTTCGCACCAATCACCATCACCTTCACCTTCATTACCTCCCTCATCAATGTTGCCATGAGAAGTTGCCTCACAGTAAACGAGGTTTTCTCGATTACAGTATCACCTCCCCCTAGAATTGCAAAGGGAATACTAATTTTAAGGCAAAAACACGACGGGGGAACTCCTGAGATTTTTTTAAATTTCTAAAGACATTCTAAGGGCGCCCTCTCATTGACAGAAAAGCACAACAGCATGATAGTCGTACATCCATTCGACAAAACAAATTTCATATTTTTTGCTTTATTATCTATTACGTTTTTACCTTTTATTATACAAAGTGGGCAAAATAAAATTGGCCCGGAAAATATTTAGAAGACTGACACGGAATTGATCCTTGTTAATAAACAGGAGAACTGACCATCACAGAAAGAGCTGAAAATGGCCACCGTTGACGTAAATGCAGAGCTTGATTTATTAAACTGTAAGACACGCGTAGCAGGTCGAGGTGGCTAAAAGATTTTACACCCTCTGCTGACCAAACACCTCAGGCACTCCTGATAAAGTTCTGAAGGCGGTGTGTATTCCGTCTTGCTGAAAATATTCATAGAGTCGTTCACCTGAAAGTTGATTTATAAATAAATTAAATAGATTGTCCTGGTGGATGTTGTTCTGTTCATTAATAAGGGTCAATTCCGTGTCAGGATTATAATTGTTTTCCGAGACAGTTTTATTTTGCATATCCTGTAAATAATCTAATCCCAATAACTTCAAGGTATAATTGATACAACGTGGCATTTACATGAGCAGGAATATTCAAGGTTTTGAATTGTTTCATCTAAAATTAGAAAAATATATTTTTTCAAAACAATTTTTTGTTCTTCTTCTATATTGCATGCGTAGTGTTATGAATATATGATTTGATGCCTTGGATTCTATGAACAGGGATATATGTCGGAATACATAGACATAAGAGATCATCGATTAAATCTATATCTTTTTGACACACAATTTTTAGACTATGTGCTACTCTAAGATGCCCCTAGATTGGAATCTAGGGGTATCTTATATTTCCCATCTTCTATTCCTGTGGACTCATCAATGAGCAGATAGTTGCTACGAACACGCAGGTAACAGGGAAAAACCACATGCCGGAATTGATGATTGCTGACGAACGAGTTTTACATTCCAAGTACGTAGTTTAAAGAAAAAAATACACAAGCTTGAGTTATTTAGTAAGAAAATATATTGATAAGTCTACATCAACACGAAGCCATCGTTTCAAATTCGCTGAGCTTGCGAATAAGAAATGTATATTTCAGAAACATTACGTCAAAGTAAAGATACAGATTCGGATAAAATTTCAAACATCACAGAGCGAATGTTTATCTCAAATCATTTATCTGGTTTTATATATAACGCAAAAGAAGTGGAACGGGAAAGCGTATTTGAGTGAATCCTTTCCAAATAAAAGAAATGGTTAATCGAATAGACAAATTAAACAAACACTGAAATACAACTGGAATATCTGTAGGAAAAGAAACTTTTTCTTAATAATATAAGAGAAATGTTCAAAATTACAATAAATTAGTCCTGATTAGAAAAGAAAAAAGGATCGTAGGTATGACAACGGTAGCAAACTATGGGGATGAACCTCTCATTTTACGACTTGAACTCGATACAGGTCATTTCTGTCTCGCTAAATCAAGAAATTAAGATTCGATTTTTCACTCAAGCAGTGAGATTTGGGATCTATCAAGAAATTTTGCTTCATAAATGAGTCAAAAGATACAGTAAGTGGCATAATAGGGTGTTTTAGAACCGACTACGAGAAATCGTGTCAAAGAAATACAAGTTAAGGCATTAGTACAAATAAACAAGATAATCGTTTGTGTTGCAAGTTAGGAGAGTCATATGAATATGGAGAAAGAAGAAAAAAAAATTACTTCATTTTCGTCTCGTAATTTGTAAATTTTCTACTCTGTTCTCTCTACATAATTCTTGCTCTTTTCTGCTCGTACCCTGTACCCTTATTACTTATCCCCATTAAAGTTCAGAGTAGTTCGTGTCAAGACAGTCATATATCCTTACGTTATAACGAAGTACTATGAAAACGTTGGATGAAATTTACAAATAAATTTGACATTTGCAATGGTGCAAGTACATTTACTAATACAAATACCAAATGCCATGAACAAATTACACAAAATGTTTTGTAAATAATATAACATGTGTGGGAATGAATTTCCTTAAATTACTGTTTTTAAGTACACCATCATTATAACAACTTTAAATAACATTTTAAATCATTATATCAATAAACAATAAGCAATTTAAAAAATGGGCGAGGATAAAATACATGGGTATGAAATGCAAAGTAAAATGAAGTGGGAGGCCTAAGTATAACACGACGTAAAATCTTTACTATTGTAAGAGAACGTACGAAAAATCATTCTTCGATAAATTACCTTATTGTTTTTTGAAACGAAGATTAACGCATTTCGAAACAACTCGAGTATATATAGTGTCAAAAACAGTTTACTGGACTAGCGAAAATCTTGAAGAGGCAAGTTGGTAGTGGTAGAGAAGAGTGTGGAAAGACATTAGTGGATGCAACCTGGCAGAACCCCTTCATGGTGACTTTTACTATATTTTCGCTGCGTGTCGGTTAAAAAGCGTGACTGACTAATCACGAAATCACCTAAACTATTCAGCCTACTTGAAATTTGACAGNACTGACTGACTGACTGACAAATCCCGAAATGTCAGAAACTACAAAGGCTAAAAACTTGAAATTTTGCAGATAGGATCCATTTAGAATGTAGACATCCGCTAAGAAAACGATTTCCTCTCCTAACGGGGTGAAATGGGGGTTGGAGTGTTTATGTATGTATCCCACCGTAACTCAAGAGTGCCTGGATTAATTTCAAACAAAATTACTGTATGATACACTGACTGATATTACTGACTATATGATAAGCACTATGGGGCAACATATCCCTTGCAACCCTAAGGAGGGGTGAGAAAGGAATGACATGTAAAAATATTGGAAAAAATTAAGAACAGGTAAACATAATAAAAAACGACCGATATTGGTGTTGAATAAATCATTTTTGGGACCGTTGATGTGAAGTGATAACCTCATTGCCTGAGAAGTACACGATCACCCTCTATAAGGAATAAACACGCTTCGTGATGGGGGTGAGAAAAAGTGAAATGTAAAAATCAAAAGTTACCGATATTAGTGTTGAGATCGTAGTTTTTGGGATTGCTGAAATTCTCGAAGACATTAAAGTTCACAATCAGTCCTTATAAACTCCAGCACCCCTAGGGAAGGGGATGCCATACAAAAAAATACCAATCATAAAGCACCAGTGACGAGTACCTAATTTTCGTCCAAATTCAACCCTCATGAAACAAATAAATCACTAGTATTCCTTTAGTGGCGGGGGATGCGAGGGGATAGAAATAGTTTATAGATAACAATAATTGAAAACTGATATTGATATATAAAATAAATTAAAAATGCATCGCATACATAGTATTAGGGTTGACAAGATGTTTCAACTACAAATGATGTTACGTACGTAAATAACGTAAAAAGACCGATATTAGGCTGGAGTCCATGGTTATTATGTGTTCTGAGAGTAATAATCGCATTTCCAATAACATTATGTACCTTCAGACCCCATGAGGTGCACGACGCCTCTCGAGGTGAGGGTTGGAAAGAGTGTGACACAAAAAATTATCAAAATTGTCCACAAAGAAAGGATTTTACCGCATAGTGTGTGAAATGGGAAATTGGTATTTTCCAAACACGTTTTTTTAATTACATCAGTTAACAAGGGATTTGGGGTATACACCAATACTATATCTAACATTCATGGATCACATTATCAGTGGACACTTATGAGGATATGAGAAAAAATAAAACCGGAGACATTTACAGAATTTACGCGAACAAAGCAGAGACTACTCATGTAGTGTATTATAATTTTAATCAAAGAAAACTTTGAAAGAACGTTGCGTAAAAATTATATCATCATGATTAGAAGTAAAATCATATTCATTTAGTGTGAAACATTGCTCAAAAGATTTATATTTTGAAGAAATAAGGCTACGTTTTCATACCCTCCGCGCTTAAGATATTATAGATACCTAAATAATTACGTGAGACGCGGTGGTGATAAAGATAAGGATGCTTGCTCGATGTATGATTTTTGTACTTGAATAATGTATCTTATCGATAAAGAATATTCTATTCTTTTTTGGTTTCCAGAAATTTCCTTTCCCTTCCAATACCACATTTGGTAAATACATAATAGCAATTTTACCATACTGGTGAGTGAAACCAGTATATATATA